>JADBJO010004058.1:95000-112500 GCA_016801955.1 Conus betulinus | reverse complement strand
GTGTGAAAGAGAAAGAGAGAGAGAGAGAGAGGGGAGGGAGAGGGGGGGGGGGGGGGGGGAGATAGAAAGAGAGGGGGGAAGAAAGTGTGTGTGTGTGTGTGTGTGTGTGTGAGACAGAGAGAGAGAGAGAGATGGCAAGGGGCGTGGTGGTAGATATAGTAACATAACATACCTCGCTTGGGACAAAACCATTGCAGAAGTTGATTGTCAATGTCCTCATGTTTCGCCTTCCTATTCTTTAGCTGTAGCTGCGGGTCAGTTGTACTGCCCAAGAATTGATTTTTGTTTGTCCCTTTGTTTTACAATGTTGTACAGAGTAATAAGAGGAATCTGAAATTCTTCAGCAATCAACGTCTTTCTTTTACGGGTTTCTCTCCACAGCATCCAAAATTTTTTCGATTTTTCGTTTCAGCGAAATTGCTTGCCTTTTGTTTGTCAGCCATCTTCACATTACATTGTACAAAGCCTTGCCTTGCATTGAAGCGAAATTGCATGGCGTGACTGGCGTGAAACCATTTTCTCACATATGACATACATTCATATAGAGGAATTTGGATTTCAATTAAAACATCTTCTCGGTTCAAGAAATCAATGGACAGGGGAATAAAACTTTGTTTAAATCTGACACTTCTGCATTTAACCGATCGATATCTTCGTCTGACTGAAGAAGGTCATACTGATTTGCAAGGACGTGGGTCTGGTCACACGTAATCTTCTTCGCTTTACAAACTAACACGGCACCTATATAGCTCACTCAGACTTTTTGTCTCTCACCAACGATTTTTCCTCCCACGTTCACCACTTTCTCAAGCACATTTCTGCTCTTCACAGTCAACCCACCATACCAACACATAAATGAGAAAGTTAGAACAGATTCCAAGAAGCATGAATAAAATGTCCGAAGAATGTCAGTATTCACATGAAATGATCGCAGCTTGCGAAGACAATATAATCTGGTTTGACATTTTTTGTGGACACATACTCAACATGGGATTTAAAATTCAGCTTATTATCTATAAAAGTTCCTAAATATTTGTATGATTCAACACGTTCTACTTCAGCACCTTTGATAAAAAGTGGTGGTACAGCTTTTGGATCTCTCTAAAATCAATCAACATTTCTTTCGTTTTTGTTACATTCAGATCAAGATAGTTATGATCGCACCAGTCAACAAATCTTTGAACCTCCTTGAAAGTAAACAGAATCAGAGTTGGAAAGATCTACAAGTGCTGAGTCATCTGAATATTTAATGTACAAAGTTGAATCACTTCCTGAACAATCATTTGTGTACAGAGTAAAAGCACTGGTGATAAAACAGTACCCTGGGGTGCGCCAGTTGAAATGACTCTGGAAGACGAAACAACACTTTGATATCGAACAGACTGTGTCCTCTGTGTAAGAAAATCAATTATCCAAAGAATGAGCTTGTTACCCACATTTATGTTAATGAGTTTCTTTGCCATCAGATGTGGTTGTATGGTGTTGAATGCTGATGAGAAATCAATAAAGAGAATGCGTACAAAGGAGGCAGGTTTTTCGAGGTGTGAAAAAGCATGATGGAGAAGTGTGAGTGTGGCATCATCTGTTGATCTGTTCTGTTGGTATGCGAACTGAAACGGGTCTTGGTACTGTGTAGTATCTTTTAAAACATAACTGAGGACAATTCTTTCAAGACATTTCATTGCAAACAGATGTGAGGACATCAAAGGGCCCACATCCTGTGCCGCCAATTCCTGTGACCTGCATCGTAGAATTGTTGGGTTTTGTTTTTTATATAGGTATGTGTAGGCCCGCCGAGAAAAAAAAAAAACTTTCGACAGCCAAGACTTTCTTACATCCGAGGAAAAGTTTCGCCAGGGTCAGCTAAACCTGTTTCATACAAGCGAGTTTTTCTTACAACCGAGTTTCTTACATCCGAGATATTTTAAGTCATCTTAAAGAATCCTCTCAGCAGGGGAAAACCATTTGATTTCTTATAGCCGAGTTTTCTTATAACCGGGTTTCTTATAACCGGATTCTACTGTATATAATGTGTGTGTGTGTGTGTGTGTGTGTGTGTGTGTGTGTGTGTGTGTGTTGTATGCTTGCAAACACAATTGCATGAGTGTGCGTGTGTGTGTGTGCGTGTGTGTGTGTGTGTGTGTGTGTGTGTGTGTGTGTGTGTGTGTGTGTGTGTGTGCACGCACTTGCACGACTCGCGCGTGCGACAAGAACGGGAAATGGAAAGAATTATGAATTAAAATTCATGTTTTCATTTTGTCACACACACACACACACACACACACACACACACACACACACACACACACACACACACACACACACACACATTTGCACTACACACACATATTTGCACTACACACACACTCGCGCGCGGGCGTGCACGCACGCACGCACACACACACACACACACACACACACACACACGCACACACACACACACGCACACATTTGCACTTTCAAACGCGCATGCGCTCTCAATCTCAAACGCGTATGCCCACAAACACTCTGGCTTACCGCATTGTAGCTCTGTTTGTATGCTTTTGTGTGCTCATGCGCGCAAAATTAGTGTACAGATGTACTTGATAATGCCTTTTTTTTTTTAAACATGACGTTAAACATACATCCCGAAAGACATGCGCCAAGCCCAATCCGATCTGTTGTCACGACTGTAATACCAAATGAGTCTTGCCAAGCGACGACGTTCGTCCAACTTGCTCACTGTCTCCAAACACGGGCAGAATTGCCTCCCGTATATGTTACACCGTGTATTGGCAAAATTATGGACAATCTATGGCACTGGTTCAAAGAAACATGGAGAAAAGAAATCAAAAGGCACCAAGACCAGTCCACTGAAGTCTGATGCCGATTTGGGTGAAGAAATAGATCCTTTTTTTTTTTTTTTTTTTTTTTTTTTTTTTTTTACTAAGAAAAGAAACAAAACAAAAAAAGTTTTTGTACCCCTTTTGACCAGTAAACTGTCAGACATCCACCATGTCTGGGGCACAGCATGGTGGAAAGCGGAGCCCATCTCTCCGTCTGCCGTCTGAAACCTTCTCCGAACTGAATCAGCCGCCCATGTACTGCTGGGTGGACAGAGAGGGTTTTCAGGCCCAAGTACCCATGTACTGCTGGGTGGACAGAGAAGGTTTTCAGGCCGAAGTACCCATGTACTGCTGGGTGGACAGAGAGGGTTTTCGGGCCTAGTACCAATGTACTGCTGGGTGAACAGAGAGGGTTTTCAGGCCGAAGTACCCATGTACTGCTGGGTGGACAGAGAGCGTTTTCAAGCCCAAAAAAAATCCAATACCACGAAGGGTTCCAACACACGACCGTCAACTCCACGGGCTATGGCCATTGGACTATGGCCTCCTCATTTCTTTACCATTGCAAGACAGGGCATTGTCAACATTTTCTCTCGACAGATTTTGTCTGGAAATTAATGGAATTAGACGTTTTGATGTTTACGATACTTATCTCTAAGATTTGGTGCAGAGCTAGAGTTAAAATCGTTCTAAATTGAACGAAATTTTAGGTCGAGAACTTAGTTTGTCTCGTTGGAGATCTCAACCTCCTTGTTTTGTTCGCCCGATCCTTTGATTCGTGATCTGATATCGATATTCTTCGCAAACCTCGCTGAACCTAGGTTGGTGGTGAAAAACAAATCGCTGAGCATGTTCTGCAAACAGTTTAGGTTTCCGCAAAGGGAAATCGCCATAAGAAAGCTCTCCTAAAATGAACATTGGTTTGTGTCAACTTTTCAGTGTCTGAAAGCGGCTATAGCTTATTTGTATATTTCTATTCTCGATTCGAAAGCAGACACTTTTATTTTGGCGCGGCCGAAATATCAAAGTTCACAATGATGTGGAAATAAACAAGTTTAATTTTGGACAGACCTGTAACTCGAGTTAAAAGCCAGTTCATAACAGTAATTCGGAGGGCCCTATATTACACCTGAGTCGAACCCCACCGAGCACGGTCCGTTCGCTCTCCTGCAAAAAAATATTTCAAAACTTGAACTAAGAATCGGTTTTGAGTTTGTCTTAGCCCTGCAACAAGATAGTTCAAAATCGAACTAAAAATCGGGTTCTGAGTTTGTCCTAACCCTGTAAAAAGATAATCTAAAATTGAACTTAGAATCGGTTCTGAGTTTGTCTTAGCACTGCAACAAGATAGTTCCAAATCGAACTAAAAATCGGTTCTGAGTTTGCCCCAAACCCTGCAAAAAGACAGTTCACCCTTGAAGTAAGCGTCGGTTCTCAGTTTGACCTAATTCTTGCCAAAAGATAGTTCAACCTTGAACTAGTATTCGGATTTGAGTTTGTCCTAACCAAGCAAAAAGATAGGTCAGATTTGAACTAAAAATGGGTTCTGATTTTTTTTTCATAACCCTGCAAAAAAAGATAGATTACACTCGAACTAAGGGATGGCTCTGAGTTTGTCTTAACCCTGCAAAAAGATAGTTCAAAATCGAACTAGGAATCTGTTCTTAGTTTATCCTAACACTACAAAAAAAAAGAAGTGCAAAATTGAACTAAGAATCGGTTCTGAGTTTGTCCTAACCTGGCAAAATGATAGTTCAAACTTGAACTGAAAATCGGTTCTGATTTTTTTTCATAACCCTGCAAAAAAAAGATAGTTCAGACTCGAACAAAGAGATGGCTCTGAGTTTGTCTTAACCCTGCAAAAGAGATATTTCAAAATCGAACTACGAATCGGTCCTGAGTTTGTCCTCACCACGCAAAAAGATAGTTCAAACTTGAAGTAAGAATCGGTTCTCAGATTGTCTTAACCCTGCAAAAAGATTAGTTCAATCTTGAACTAAGTATCATTTTGACTTTGTCCTAACCCTGCAAAAAGATAGTGCAAGCATGAACCATGAATCGGTTCTGAGTTTGTAAAAATCCTTCAAAATTATAGCTAAAACTTGAACTAAAAATCGGTTCTGAGTTTTGTCCTTACCCTCCAAAAACATAGTTCAAACTTGAGTGACTGATAGTTGAATGGTACGGGAAACGATAAATGAGCGCCAGTAGGCTGCTCTTCGGCCGGCTCTACCTGGGTAGGCAGCCCGTTGAGTGAGTGAGGTAGTGTGTTTTATTGTAAAGCGCTTAGAGCTTGGTCTGTGACCGAGGATAGGCGCTATATAAATACCCAATATTATAATAATAAAAATAACTTAGAATCGGTTTTGAGTTTGTCCTTACCCTGTGTCAAGACGAATCACAGGTCTAAATTCGATCCGGACTATTTACCTCTTCGTCGCCGTTGGAACGGCCTGATCTACGAAGAGAGCAATTCGCCGTAGCTCGAAGTTGATCTGAACTGTTTTTCTTTAAATGTTGTTGATGAGTAATAGCATGATTTTCTTCAAGGTTTACCTGTCGCTGACTTGTTGCGGGTTGATTGCGTGGCTGCTGTCTGTGTTCTACCCTCTTACTGGGAACACGGGCATCCTTTTCACACATCCTTCCACTCCATATCTCTCACTGATCTATTCGGGATAACATGGGTCCTCCATGACACACACTTCTGTGTGTGTGTGTGTGTGTGTGTGTGTGTGTGTGTGTGTGTGTGTTTCTGTGTGTCTATGTATGTAGGTGCATGTGCATGTGGTCAGACAAGCCAGGCTGTGGCTGTGGACGGGGAGCCGGAATGAGAATTGTCATTGAAACTGGCGTCTGAAAGCGCCATGTTGCACCCATGCCTTTTTTTCATGTATGTGTTATCAGGCAGTCTGCCGGCAATTGTCTGGAGTTTTCTCCCCATTGAAGCACGATACACATTGCTGAGAGAAAAAAAAGGGGGATTGTTGTTGTTGCTGTTGTCATACCCTGGCTAAAAGACTCCAGGAATCATCCAAACAGCCGAAGTACTTGAACACTATGGTACAAATGCATCAGCTGGAGATGAGAGCATTACGTGTGTGACCGTTTTTGATTACCCCGCCAAATGGGCAGCCACACTCGACTTGGGGGGGATTTTGGAGACTGATAATAATGTTATGCCAGGAGCTTGTCATGAATGAAGAGAATCCCCGCATAACTATGCAGAGCATAACAACATTTTGATGTAGCTTTGGTGTTCTAGCCTATGTCAACTGGCCTGACACAGCCTTAAGCCAAGGCGGGAAAAAAGGGGAGGGGAGGGGAGGGGAGGGGAGGGGAGTGGGTTTGTTTCATCAGTTGGGTGAGCAGGCAGGCGGATGGGGAGGGAACATATATATTTTTGTGTGTGACATCTGCTGTAATCCTACCAGTATGAAAATGTCAGTACACGTTACATTAATGAATAAATAAACACAGGCGCTTTGTATGAAACGCCAAAGCATTAAAAAATCAGCATGTTAGCGTCCATCTGTAAAACACGCACTCTCTCTCTCTCTCTCTCTCTCTCTCTCTCTCTCTCTCGCTCACACACACACACACACACACACACACACACACACACACACACACACACACACACACACACACACTACATGGTAAATAGGAGTTCGTTATCAACAAAAAAGAAAGAAAGAAAAAAAAAGTGGGAAAAAGAGGAGAATAGAGGTCCCACTCATTAAATTTAGATACATAATAAAACAATAAGAAAAAAGTTTTAAAAAAATAGACAAAGAAAGAAAAAAAGAAAAAAGAAAGAAACAAAAAGCAAACAAACAAACACAAAAAAATGCACATGCACCTACATACACAGACACACAGAAACACAGACACAGACACACAGACACAGACACACACACACACACACACACACACACACACACACACACACACACACACACAGAGGCACACACACAGAGGCGCGCGCGGCAAGCATGCACACACACACACACACACACACACACACACACACACACACACACACACACACACACACGCCTATTTTACATGAAGTTCAAAAGGTGCATGATACTCTCCAGTGGCGCTTCAATGACACCTCATTCCGACTCCCCATCCACAGCCACAGCCTGGCTTGTCTGACCACAGTCCACAGCCACAGCCTGGCTTGTCTGGCCACAGACCACAGCCACAGCCTGGCTTGTCTGACCACAAAGTCCACAGCCACAGCCTGGCTTGTCTGACCACAGTCCACAGCCACAGCCTGGCATGTCTGACCACAAAGTCCACAGCCACAGCCTGGTTTGTCTGTCCACAGCCACAGCCTGGCTTGTCTGACCACAAAGTTCACAGCCACAGCCTGGCATGTCTGGCCACAGTCCACAGCCACACTCTGGCTTGTCTGAACACGGTCCACAGCCACAGCCTTGCTTGTCTGACTACAGTCCACAGCCACAGCCTGGCTTGTCTGACCACAGTCCACAACCATAGCCTGGCTTGTCTGACCACAAAGTCCACAGCCACAGCCTGGCTTGTCTGACCACAGTCCACAGCCACAGTGTGGCTTGTCTGACCACAAAGTCCACAGCCACAGCCTGGCTTGTCTGACCACAGTCCACAGCCTGGTTTGTCTGACCACAGTCCACAGCCACAGCCTGGCTTGTCTGACCACAAAGTCCACAGCCACAGCCTGGCATGTCTGGCCACAGTCCACAGCCACACTCTGGCTTGTCTGAACACGGTCCACAGCCACAGCCTTGCTTGTCTGACTACAGTCCACAGCCACAGCCTGGCTTGTCTGACCACAGTCCACAACCACAGCCTGGCTTGTCTGACCACAAAGTCCACAGCCACAGCCTGGCTTGTCTGACCACAGTCCACAGCCACAGTGTGGCTTGTCTGACCACAAAGTCCACAGCCACAGCCTGGCTTGTCTGACCACAGTCCACAGCCACAGCCTGGCTTGTCTGACCACAGACCACAGCCACAGCCTGGCTTGTCTGACCACAGTCCACAGCCACACAACTGGCTCGTCTGACCACAGTCCACAGCCACAGCCTGGCTTGTCTGGCCACAGTCCACAGCCACAGTGTGGCTTGTCTGACATGACATTTTGATGACCCGATGGACCGATAAACCTGTTCATTTTGTCCGCTGGTTGATGGGTTCCGTTTGTTATTACATTCGCCATATGAAAGTCTCCATAGGATTTATGGCATCATTTCATGTAGGTAGCTGAAACAGCAGCAACACAGACGGTGTAAGTGCGAAATGAAATATCCCTGTTTATACTGCTAAATGCGATTTCGTTTAAACGAGAAAACTGACCCTGTGTGAACTGTTTGCTTACCGTGTGTAGCCCCCCATTTAGCCTAATTATCGCATGAACTAGTTATTGAAGCGTATATATCAAATGGCTCGATGGCTATTTCAACAAAACGCACATACAGAACATTTGCTGTTAATTTCCCTGAATTGGTATTTGAAAGGCAAGATTTCTTTTCCCTCAGCATACAATACTGTCAATAACGGAGAGAACATTCAGAAATAATGTCCGTGAGAATAATTCGAGTGTGTGTGTGTGTGTTTAGAAATATTCCGGGTATATGTTAATTGGTTTGATTTTTTGAACATTGATATTTTGTTTTTATTGTTATTCCACATACAAAGAGAAAAAAAGAAAATTAAAAGCACACACACATAAAAAAGAAGCCAAACAAATAAAAAACAGTAAGCAGCAACATTCATAGCTAAAAGTTAGGTATAAAGCAAGAAAAACAAACAAAACAGACACAAATGAGCCAAATCGCACAGACATGAAAAAAGAAGAGAGAGAGAAGAGTGTTTGAGCATAGCATTGTCTATGTAAAAAAAAACATTGTTACTTTTTGACAGTGCTATAAGAAATATACATAAACTGTATACATCATATTATTCTAATATGACTACCCAAAGAGAAATAAATGCTCTCAAAATGAACCTTCAACAAGCTTATAGTCTCCAAAGCAGGAGACCATCTCCAATGGGGAAAAAGCTCACTAACATATAACTCCTGGTCAGATACCGGTATTTCGAAACCTGATTGTTTCTCCTCAGTGACCGCGGAAAGTGGTAACTTAACTCCTCTGCCTTTTTCGATTTTAAGAAGAATGCTATACCAGAAAAAGGCTGGTGTGCAATACCATAGTATGTTTGTTGAGTTTTCAAAAAAAACTAACTAAAGGTGCCACCTAAGAAGCAAAAGAAAAATCATGAAAGAGCAAAAACAAGCTACATTTTCTTGTGAAAAGTAGAAAATATAAAAAGATAACCTCTTAAGACACAAGTGCTGAGGGCCAGTTCTTGGAATGAATCCGCAAGGGACTAAATTACAATGAAACAATAAATTCCAAGGATAAGTACCGAGCACCACTCCAGCAACTTACAGAGCAGCTAGGTGTTGCAATGACTGCAAGAAATATTGAATTATAAACAAAGCTTGCTCTTATGTCTCAGATTATAGAAATAGGTGTGAAAGTTTGATGTCCCAATTGTCACAGCACGGAGCTCTCAGCTCTTAATTGGTTTGCTGTATTGAAGATATATTGAAGATGACAGTGAGGGTAGAACTCAAGGTAGAACAGCATTTTATTAGAATGAGAGAGAGGGAGAGGGAGAGCGGCAAGGGGAAGGGACTGATACTTGAGGGGGATAGAAGTCTGGATATGATGGGGAGAGTGCCTTTCTTTGATTTTTATTATGACAGGGTTCTTTTTTCTCCATGTGTGTGTGTGTGTGTGTGTGTGTGTGTGCGTGCGTGCGTGCGTGCGTGCGTGTGTGTGTGTGTGTGTGTGTGTGTGTGTGTGTGTGTGTGTGTGTTTATGTGTGTGCATGTATGTGTGCATGTATGTGTGTGTGTGTGTGTGTGTGTGTGTGAGAGAGAGAGAGAGAGAGAGAGAGAGAGAGAGAGAGAGAGAGAGAGAGAGAGAGAGAGAGTTTGTGTGTAAATGAGAGTGCGTGCGTATGCGCGTGTGTGTTTATGCGTGAGTGTGTGTTTGCATATGTGTGTGTGTGTGTGTGTGTGTGTGTGTGTGTGTGTGTGTGTGTGTGCGTGCGCGTATGAGAGTGCGCGCGTATGCGCGCGTGTGTGTGTATGTGTGTGTGCGTGCGTGCGTGCGTGTGTGTGTTTATGAGAGAGAGAGAGAGAGAGAGAGAGAGAGAGAGAGAGAGACAGACAGACAGACAGACAGACAGACAGACAGACAGAGACAGAGAGAGAGAGTGACAGAGAGGGACGGAGAGAGACATTCATTTTTTGCTTTTCATTATGATTATCATAATGCCTGAGTCTGTTTGTAGCAACTGTTTCTAACTCGACTTGATTGATTTATATACATACTAATAAATGTTTGATGAAATAACTCCTAATTTCGCCGTTAATGGGAGCTTTCCGACGGCAATGAAAATGATAGGTGTGTAAGACCATTGTGTTTTTAATGATCCGTTTAAAGACAATACGACAGCAGATGTGAATCAGCTTCATCAAGAAGATGAATGGAAGCGGCGGCGCAGAGCGTTCAGGCGTTGTGTATAAGTACAGCTGTCTGACCGCTGGGTGGTCAGTAGGTGTGTCTACAGGCCTCAGCTCTTCTTGGTATGTGATTATACTCTCTCTCTCTCTCTCTGTGAATCTGTGTGTGTGTGTGTGTGTGTGTGTGTGTGTGTGTGTGTGAATCTGTGTGTGTGTGTGTGTGTGTGTGTGTGTGTGTGTGTGTGTGTGTGTGTGTGTGTGTGCGTGCGCGCGCCCGCGCGCACGCGTGTGTGTGTGTGTGTGTGTGTGTGTCTCTCTCTCTCTCTCTCTCTCTCTCTCTCTCTCTCTCTGTGTGAGTCTCTCTCTCTCTCTCTCTCTCTCTCTCTCTCTCTTTGTCATTTTTGTTTTACTCGAGTGATCACAATAATCATTTTATTGTTAAATATTTCTGGAACAAGGGTTACGCCCTGGCATTTAATCGTTTCATGTGCTCTCAAGATGTCAAAGAGAAGATGACAACAGCAGGTCTTATACATCGTTATGTAAATGAAGCAATACGCAGATTTGAGGTGATCATGAAAGATCAAGCTGAAAGTATGAAGAAAAAGGCAGTTTTAAATAAAAGTATTCCTAATGGTAGTTGGTATCATAAGGACTGTAAAACATCAAAACGTAAAATGCTTAGTCTGTGGAGAAAACTTTCGTAAAAGTTTGGATAAAGGTGATTGAGTCGCATTCTGTGTTGCACGACGTGAGTATAAAAGGAAAAAGAGAGAACATCATAATTCATTGCTAAATGAACTGATTAAATATGTGAAGAGTCAACGGCAATTTTGAGAAACTGTACACAAGATTGCAAGGAGAAGATTTCAACCGTCAGACAACATTTTTGTAACTGAATAGTTCGAACATTTCAGAAGCTTGCTAGAGAAAGTTGACGAAAATAGTATAACAGAGAACATAGTTCACGAAAACGAGGATAAGGAATTTCCGTGTGACAGAGCAATTTCCGTGTGACAGAGCAATATCTCGAGAGGAAGTGTTTCTCGCAATCAGAAATTGAAAAATGGAAAATCTGCTGGCCCTAATGGTTTAACTGGTGAATTGTGTAAATATTCAGGCGAGTCCGTCTTGAATTTCTTAGTGACGCTGTGTAACTTCCCCTTTGATAATGGCGTTCATCCAGACAGCTGGAAAGAATACATGATTTTACCCTGTTCAAGAAGGGTGATGTTAACAATGTAAATGATTATAGAGGTATTTCATTATCTAATATTTGTAGCAAACTTTACAGTTCGTTCGGTTATTACCAGTAGATTGCATGAATGGGTAAGTCAGAACAATATAACTGGAGAACATTAGGCAGGGTTAAAAATAGGTTATTCCACAATTTATTGGTCATATATTTACTTTGCTTGCTGCTATTCAGAAACAACTTGTAAAGAATCAGAAGTTATATGCTGCATTTGTGGACTTTGAAAAGGCTTTTGACTCCATTTCTCGAAAATTGTTATGGCCTGTTTTGTTGAAAAATGGAATCAGGGGCAAGTTGTACTGTGTCCGTAAAGAGTATATATTGTGAGGTAAAAGCAAAATTACGGTCATGCGCAAAATTATCGGAATTCGTCAAGTGTACAAGTGAGGTCAAACAAGGAGATGTCTGTAGTCCGATTTTAATTTCTCTATTAATTAATGAGTTAGCCTTGAAAATAATTGAAAATGACCTTCATGGACTAACTTTTGACCTTTTAGAAATGTTTATGCTGCTTTTTGCTGATGATATTATTTTGATATCAGTGTCAGTGGTTGGTCCCTAGAGACAACTAAATAATTTGTATTCTGAAACAGGCAGACTAGAATTAAATGTTAATATGAATAAGACCAACATTGTTGTATTTCGTAAAGGGTTTTGGTCCGTACTGAAAAAATGGGTTTATGATTTTACAACGAAACTTTAGTTTTGGTTTTGCTTGTCAAGATATAGTCAACAGAGCGAAAAGGGCGGTTAACAATATTCTTCATATTTTGTACAAAGTAGAGTGTAGCTCATTCAGCGTTTTTTTACAAAAATTGTTTGATTTACAGGTGCAGCCAGTTGTACAATATGGTGCATAAGTATGGGCTTTAGTCAAAGGTGCCTTAATTGTAAGAGTTCACCTGTGTGCGCTGAAGCGCTTTTTTGAATGTAGACAGTAGAACACCCAATGACCTGGTTTATGGACGATATCCATTTGTTTAAAATCTTATCTGAAATGCATAAAATATTGACTCAAGTTAACAAGCTTGAATGACGACAGGATACTCTTTAAAGGCCACAGGGTGCTGTTGAGTTTAGATGACACTGGTAAAGGGACATGGGCTTCCTATGTTCGACAGTGTTTGAATTCATATGGATATTGATTTGTTTGGGATAACCAAAGTGTAGAAAATATATTAGAATTTCTGAATTGCTTTTAACAGAGGATTGTTAATTGCAGGTGGCAAGACGTGCATGACCATATGTATAATAGTGATAGATTTGCTCAGTATAAACTCTTTAAATCGACACATATCTTAGAACGCTGTAATGGGATAAAATGAATAGATTTATCAAATCTGCACTGACAAAATTTAGATTTGGCGTGTCTGATATTGCATGCCATCGCCTCAGGTACAGTAATGTTGTTAAAAATGAACTGACGTGTCGACTCTGTAACAGAGCAAGAAAAGATGAAATACATTTTTGTTCTGCTGTCATACTCTGAGCGATCTTAGAATAAAACGTATTCAATCCAAAATATTAAACCGAACCATGTAATTTCAGGCTAATTCTCATGCTGGCAACAAAGAATGAGAATACGCTTTTTTTTTGTTATTCAACCATGTATATTTATGAAGCAAATAAGTGAATTCGGACAGTAATGTCTTAATATAACATTTCTACATTTTTTTCACGATTTCATTTTGTTACGTATTATGACTGCTGTATGATGTATGTATGAAACCCCCTTCAGTATGGGGGCTGTGGCCTTAAAACTGAATAAAACATTCGCATTCGCATTCTCTCTCTGTGTGTGCGCGAAAACCAATAACTAAACATGTGATATGTCACTTTTACAAAGTCAGTCAGTCAGCGTGATGCAGTTGATGGGTTAATCAGATGGTTCTTCAGCCATTCAGTCAAATTGAGTTATGAGCTAGCGAATTCCATAGTTACTTAGTGAGTAAGTAAGTAAATGAGTGAGTGAGTTCCAGACTTATCTATTTACTAGTTGCTTACCTTTCTCACTTACTCAGCTATGAAGAAATAGTGAAGGCTCTTTTTTAAATTCTCTCAGAAAAGGAGCGTGGGTTTGAGGGATAACTGAAGTTAATTAATGAGAGGACCACTGCGTAGAAAGAAAGAAAATCAAGACAGGTAGAACTATCAGCTCGATGAACATGGAAACAGATTTAGAACTTCATCTAAATGCACGCGCACCTGCGTGCGCCATGTGTGTGTGTGTGTGTGTGTGTGTGGTGTGTGTGTGTGTGTGTGTGTGTGTGTGTGTAAAACAATAATTGTTATATGCGCATATAAATTTAAGAAATGCCATGCATTGCATATGAAATACATACTCAACATCTAAAGCAAAAGGTACCGCTTTACTCTTGAAAATGTTCTCACATGCTCACCCTAAAAACCATTTCCCTCTTCACCACCCATCTTGTATTTTCCCCGTTCATGGTCTGCCTGTCCACTACAGGAAGGTACATAAAATTTCCAGCCTATGGTATTCACAAATCATTCAAAGTACAAGTAACCGGTGTGAGATTTTTTTTTTTTAATCGCAGCGAGTTTCGCTTTTGTGATTATCGTCACACACAATAATTGATAGCAGTACTGTCATTTCTCTTCAAATTCAGCGTTGTGTCTGTCATTTTGTTCATTGTTTTGCAACATACCATTTTATTTGATCTCAGTTCTTCTTGCTGACATCTCTCTTGTTCTGGCTTTTCCTATGTTCCAGATTCATTCAGTTCATGTTGTGTCCTGTCGTTCTGTTCTGTTTCACCAAGTCAAGCTTGTTTTCGCTCAACCTAGTTAAGTTCAGCAGACCTCGTCTCTCCATACAGTATCTTCCTTTATTGGAAAAACAAATAAAACCCACACCTAAAGAAAAGATTCCAGTGCATGAGAATGACAGTATATTTACACACCAATCGAAGTTCTAAAGCTTGGCACATGCAATCACACCTCAAATGAATATCGTTGCATTTAGCGACAGCATTTGTATCTCGTATTGTTCCAGATATAAGGCACTAAGATCGCGGGTACCCTGAAAGCAGAAAAAAAAAAAGTATGGTGTTTCCATCCTCGCTTCCTTTATTTTAGGATATTTTACCTTACCTTGGCTAAGCTTGATTGAGTTTACCTTAGTATGACAGTGTGTCTCAGCTTAGCTTCCTTTGACGTAGTTTAGTTTAGCTTAGTTAAGCAGCACGCCTTCTCTTAGCCTATTTTTTGTTAGCTTAACTTACCTGATCTTTTCTTACCTTAGCTACGTTTAATTTAGTGTGGTTCCGTCCAGTTTCAGGGTTTGTTCCCTTTCTGTGTGCAGCGAATTTCAGGAAGAGTCTTTCGCCATGATGTGGTCCATGACCTCTCTGTGTGTCCTGGTGGTGGTGGCTGCGGCTGTTCTCTCCCCTTCCTCCGCCCTGCCGTCTGTAAGGGACACCACTCTAGTCTGAAACTCACCATTTGTGTTGGGTTGTGCTGAACTGCAGTGGACTGTACTGTGTTGTATTCCACTGTGTTAAGATGGATCCAACTGTTATGTTGTACTGTATTTTATTGTGTGTGCTACATTTCGTCCTATTGATTCTTGTAGTAGAGTGTTTTTGTAATCTGCTGTTTATTTGAAAGCAGTAACGTATTCAGTAGTACCACTGTGTGTCACTTTATGTTGTATTGCGTCGTATCGCATATTATTTCATGTATTGTTCTGTGTTTTGTTTTGTTGCGTTGAATTCCACTGTACTATATTATGTTGCATTGCATTGTATTGCATTGCACTGCATTGTGTTTTTATATATTGTATATAGTCATGACCTGGATATATTGCATTGCATTGTGTTGTTTGTATTGTATATAGTCATAACCTGGATATATTGCATTGCATTGTGTGTTGTCTGTATTGTATATAGTCATGACCTGAATATATTGCACTGCATTGTGCTGTTTGTATTGTATATAGTCATGACCTGGATATATTGCACTGCATTGTGCTGTTTGTATTGTATATAGTCATGACCTGGATATATTGCACTGCATTGTGTTGTTTTGTATTGTATGTAGTCATGACCTGAATATATTGCACTGCATTGTGCTGTTTGTATTGTACATAGTCATGACCTGGATATATTGCACTGCATGTGTGTTTTTTTGTATTGTATATAGTCATGACCTGAATATATTGCACTGCATTGTGCTGTTTGTATTGTATATAGTCATGACCTGGATATATTGCACTGCATTGTGTTGTTTGTATTGTATATAGTCATAACCTGGATATATTGCATTGCATTGTGTTGTCTTGTATTGTATATAGTCATGACCTGAATATATTGCACTGCATTGTGCTGTTTGTATTGTATATAGTCATGACCTGGATATATTGCACTGCATTGTGCTGTTTGTATTGTATTTAGTCATGACCCGGATATATTGCACTGCATTGTGTTGTTTTGTATTGTATATAGTCATGACCTGAATATATTGCACTGCATTGTGCTGTTTGTATTGTACATAGTCATGACCTGGATATATTGCACTGCATTGTGTTGTTTTGTATTGTATATAGTCATGACCTGAATATATTGCACTGCATTGTTCTGTTTGTATTGTATATAGTCATGACCTGGATATATTGCACTGCATTGTGTTGTTTTGTATTGTATATAGTCATGACCTGGATATATTGCACTGCATTGTGTTGTTTTGTATTGTATATAGTCAGGACCTGGATGGGGCCCGCCTCACACCTCGGCAAGCCCCATGTCAAGTTTTTTTGCTTGTGTAATCTTATCGCGGATATCTATCTATTTATCTATCTATCTACCTACCTATCTATCTGTCTATCTCTTTTTATTTTTCTACCTGTCTATCTATCAATCTATTTATATGTCTGTTTGTCTACCTGTCTGTCTGTCGGTCTGTCAGTCCATCCATTTGTTGAACGACTGCACATAGGGTAAAAAACAAGTGCAGGCTAACAATTCTTCGTTCATTACATTAATGACCTGGCAAAAAATCTTTAAAAAAAAAAGCGGAGGACATGGAGGGGGTTGTGTGAAATAAGATTGGAGTGAAAAAGAGGGGGTAAGAAATATAACATGAAGATGCTTCACTAGCAGCATATGGGGACCGTTATAGCTCATCTTAAAACAACAACAACAACAACAACAACAGAGCCGTTTGTATTGCCTGTCCAGAGACCTTTATTCTACTGACTCGGCCTCATCACCAGAATGTAGTTGATAGTATCGGTGGTCCTTGTTTGGTACTAAAGGAAATATTCCATCTGTAGTCCAGACACACACACACACACACACACACACACACACACACACACACATGTTGTTTATACATATGTATATAATAAACTAACAAATTCCAAGGATATGTAACTGAGCACCATTCCAGCAATTTACATAGCAGATTGGTGTTGCGATGACTGCAAGAAATATTGAATTATATAAACAAAGCTTGCTCTTATGTCTTAGATTGAAATTATAGGGGGGAGATAAGCTTTCATATCTGCAGTGGTAGATAATTCTGCCTAACTAACCGTATGTGCTTGAGTGTGTGTGAATGGGGAATAATAAATGTTTCTCAAAATGAGCCTTCAGCAAGCTTATAGTCTCCAAGGGGGAAGACCATCTCCAAAGGGGAGGAAACTCACTAACATATAACTCCTGGTCAGATACTGGTATTTCGAAACCTGATTGTTTCTCCTTAGTGACCTGGGAAAGTCCTAACTTGACTCCTCTGCCTTTTTGGTTTTAACCAGAATGCTATACCAGAAATAGGCTTGCGTGCAATACCATAGTATGTTTGTTGAGTTTTCAAAAGAAAACCAACCAAGGGTGCCACCTAAGAAGCAAAAGAAAATGATGAAACAGCAAA
>JADBJO010004058.1:65000-90000 GCA_016801955.1 Conus betulinus | reverse complement strand
TACTACTACTACTACTGCTGCTGCTGCTGCTGCTGCTGCTACTGCTGCTGCTGCTGCTGCTGATGATGAATGATGGCTATGAGGAAGGAGGGAAGAGGATAATAATAACATAATGATAATGACGAAAATGATGATGACCATAATGATGATGGTAATAATATAATAATAATAATAATAATAATAATAATAGTGATAATAATAATAATAACAATAGCAACAACAACGATGATGATGATGATGATGATGATGAGACGAAGAAGAAGAAGAAGAAGAAGAAGAAGAAGAAGAAGAAGAAGAAGAAGAAGATGGAGGAGGAGAAGAAGAATGAGGAGGAGGAGGAGGAGGAGGAGGGGGTGTAATGATAACAACAGTAACAATAGCAGCGACAATGACGATGATGACGGTAATAATATCAACTGTAACAGCATTATTGCGGCGGAGAAATGTAGCGGGGTGTTTTTCAGATGATGTTGACGGATACGAAACAGCAACCGTGTATGCCGTAGACCCTAGCAGCAACGTAGAGATAAGGTATGTTTCACACACACACACACACACACACACACACACACACACACACACACACACACACACACACACACACACACACACATACACACACACAGTCGTCAGGTTGGACTAGGCACGACTGCTTAAGAGACTGGTACTGACACAGAACAAATAAACTGTGCAGTCTCTGTATTACCATCAGCCAGACACTTTTGATGGACACCTAGTAGAGTGGTCTGTTGTACGCCTGTTGACAGTTTTGATTTTGTTCATATATGATATTGTTGTAAACAATCATTTGTTATTATTTTGTTACTTCCTCATCTTTCTCCTTTGCATATAATTTTTTTGTGTGGTTAGTTATTTAGAAATGCGTATTAGTTCCGATGGTATTGTTTTGAAGACGTGCCTGATAGATCACCTGATACGATTACTATTTTACAGTGGAATGCAAGATCAATGATAACAAATGAATCATTTCATTCAGCGCCTTCCTGAATTTAAGTATCACATTTTAATATGGCAGTCTATGAATGTGTGCAACACAAAATTACCGAGATTGCCTAACTTTTATTATCCACAGTACACAATCAATTTTCGTTAAAAAAAAAAAAAACAAAAAAAAACAAAACAAAGAAAAAAAAAAAAACGAATAAGCAGAGTTATCTATCTCTGGCAAGGTGTTATTCTTTATGCCCATCACCAGTTCCATCAGATCAACCAGACTTGTTTATTCTTGCGCGGTAAGTGTTAGAATTAATAACAAGCATGCTCTAAAAGTTGTCTCCGTTTATTTTCCAAAAGGACCGAATGATCGAAACACTGCATGGCTACACTGGTTGCAAAATTCGTATGAAAAATGACTGATTGCTGGAGAATTTAATGCCCACTCTCCATTCTGGGATAGAGATTGCTTAACTACAATCAGAAATCGCTTCATTGAAAATGAGGTGGACTCATCTGTGTGCTTGCTAAATGATGGCAGTATCACTAGGCTGCCAGATATTTCTACCCACAGAGCAAGTGCCATTGACTTGTCCTTGATTTCTCCACAATTAACTTTTGACTGCATCTGGCAAACATGTCGAGACACTCTTGGAAGTGATCACTTCCCACTAAAGATTGAATCAAATAGAAATTCGAAATAACAATTCAGTTATAAATTCGCAGACTGGAAGAAATTTTCTTTCTCACGTTGATGTAGATGAAATTTTTGCCAGTGAAGATGATATAAATGTTTTATATTGTAAATTCGATGAAATGATTCTCTCTGCCGCAAGTAAAACTATTCCTAAATGTAGAATCAATAGGAAAAAATCATACTGGAAATGTGTGGTGGACAAAAGATTGCGAAGGAGCCGTGAATAGACAAAAAATGAAATATAAAACATATCTTAAAATTAAGTGTGAGGAAGTGAAAAAAGAAAAACATCAAAATCCATGTGGAATGATTCAAGCGCACATTCCTATCGGATAGAAAAGGCACACGAAGAAATGAAGGAAGCCAACGCATATTCAAATAGAGTTGTAGCCAAAGCCAAACGTTTATATCGGTCATCCTTTTTGTGACAAGGAGGTTTTCTCGCATAAAGATTTTTTTATCAGAAAGTGAGGAAAAAAAAATCGGGACATGAAACATGGGTTAAATCTTCTTCAATGTCCCATTAAACTGGATAATAACAAATGTCCAACTTCAGCGGAAAAGGCAGAAGCATTTGCTGATATATTCTCAAGGACAATGCGAATGGAAAGTCTTTCACCAGAATGTAGACAGCTTCGAGAAGAGGAGAAAAAGAAATATCTTTATGATGAGCTTCATGCAGATTGTGATGTTTTTGTCAATGCATCTATTACAATACATGAGGTGAATGATGCTCTTTTTCATTAACTTACAAAACATTTTCTGTAGAGTTAGACGCGATTTCAAATGATATGTTGAAACACTTACCAACTAATTTCATACCAGTATTTTGCAACAATATTTCAAAAGAATTGGTCAGATGGTATTGTGCCAGGAATATGGAAGCAGTCAGTAAAATAATTCCCATGTTAAAACAAGGTAAATTTGCAAAAAACATAAATTGTTATCGACCGATATCTTTAACCTCTCATGTCTCCTAGCTAATGAAAAAAAAAAGTTCTGAATAGATTGATTTATTATTGTGATAAATATGACGTAATACCACACAACCAAGCCGGTTTTCGAAAAGGAAATCCATCATATAGTTAAAATGACAACACAAATAAAAAATCAATTGAGCAAAACGAAAAAAACGTTTTGGTTACGTGTTTTTAATGTTAAAAGAGCTTCCAATAGTGTTTGGCATGCCAGATTTTATTCAAGGTAAGAAGCATAGGTCTATCTGGCATTCTGTATTATCATATTAAAGACTTTGTTCAAGACAGAAAGTTGCAAGTTAAAGTAGAAAATACGTACTCTGAATTTAAATCATTACAAATGGGAATTCCACAAGGCTCTGTGATAGCTCCAATGTTATTTAACATTTTACTCTGTGATCTTCCAAAACATATAAGCAAAAATATCACAGCTGTGCAGTATGCTGACGATCTGTGTATATGGATAAATACTTCAATAAGGAAAAATCCTCCTAAAAGAACACTTAATACTACAACAAAATCTTTACCAAATTGAATCAGACAGTCTTGGTATATACATGTTTGAGAATGGTCTGATGTTGTCTTGTGAGAAAACATGGTGTTCTTTAACAAAGACGCTGATACAAAAGCGATATGTCCACTTTAAAAACGGATGGAGTCACACTAGACTACAAACCTTTAGTTGAATTTTTGGGAGCATATTTAACATTTCAGTTAACGTGGAACTTTCATATTCAGCACCTTTTAAACAAAGCAAGAAAAACACTTAACTTTTTTTTTTTTTTTTCAGATTTAAAGTATGCCTTCAATGTTGTTTTTTTCTTTAATTGGTTGTAGCCCAGTTAAGCATTTACTGTAAAGTTATTTGCAGGTATGTTGTAGGGCTGTAAAGAGGAATTTTTATACGCTTCGAAAACCACATTATGCATAAACTGCCCTAGCCCACAGAGAGTGATGCATCTCTCTCTCTCTCTCTCTCTGCCTCTCTCTCTCTCTCTCTCTTCGTTAATATCACAGATGTGAACATGTGAACAGACGTAAATCTAAAGTACTACTAGTACACACACACACACACACACACACACACACACACACACACACACACACACACACACACTCTCTCTCTCTCTCTCTCTCTCTCTCTCTCTCCTCTTCAGATGTTTTCTTGATCATCTATCTATCCATCCATCCATCCATCCATCCATCTGAAAAGTTATGAGCCACATTCTGTATTGTAATATTTCTATCTGATCTGTAACATATGTTTTGAAAGTTATGAGCCATATTTCTATATCGCAATATTTCTAGGTGATCTGTAATATATGTTTTGAAAAGTTATGAGCCATATTTCTATCTGCAATATTTCTGTCTGATCTGTAACACATGTTTGAAAAGTTATGAGCCATATTTCTATATCGCTATATTTCTAGGTGATCTGTAACATATGTTTCGAAAACTTATGAGCCATATTCCTATATTGAATATTGGCTACAGGGCAGTCAACGTGGAAACACTCTATCACTGTGCCTGAATGTGTCTTTCTTCCCCTTCACTCTGTCTCACTATGACATATTTACATAAAGTTGCACATTCATTTGGAGATGCGCACGCGACACATACACACATATGAAAATCCGCGCGCACAGAGAGAGAGAGAGAGAGAGAGAGAGAGAGAGAGAGAGAGAGAGAGAGAGAGAGAGAGAGAGAGAGAGAAACTGACACGAATTGACTAAACCATGACTATCATTTAGCATTAAAAACCTGTATGAAAAATCTCAAATGAATGTTTCCTTGTTTGTATTGTGAAAATATTGGTGTAACATGTATTCAAGGAGAACAGAACCTTCAGTGCAAGGGGGGAAAACGTGTGTGTGTGTGAAATCGGCACTTTTTAAAATAATCTGTAAGTGCCCTTCGTGTCAGCCAACATGGTCACAGTTGTCCTAAAAGGCCATTCTCTCTCTCCTTTGCTGCCATCGTTACAGGCAAACAAAACGAGACATCCAGACCCATGCTTCCGATTCTGCTTCTGACAAACGATCTTTTTCACTGCAACTCGCTTCTGGTGACCGACTGCGCATGTCACTCGACAGAAGATCAGTCGATACTTCCAGAGCCAAGTTTACCGCTCTGACTGAAGATGGAGAAAGGGAGATCATTCTGCAATCCAGAAACTGTTTCTTCAGTGGACCTCTGGAGGAAGATGAGGGATTTGCTGCTCTGGCCATGTGCGGTGGAAGGCTGGTGAGGATGGAACACAATTCAATGTTTAACACACACACACACACACACACACAACACACACACACACACACACACACACACACAGAGAGAGAGAGAGAGAGAGAGAGAGAGAGAGAGAGAGAGAGAGAGAGAGAGAGAGAGAGAGAGAGAGAGAGCCATGGGATTTCTGTGTAAGAAATCAAAACACCTCCACGGATTTGGCAAAAAATTCTTTTCTAAAACGAACAAAGTACATTTTACTTCCTATGGATTGATAATGATTCATTGTTTCTCAGTATTGTCATATTTGTTCACTACATTTCTGCTTGAATGAGATAGTGCGAGTCTCCTTGTGCTTAAGACCATTTCATTACAATGTATTTTGTCCAGTATTTGTGTATTTTCAAAGAATGCTTGTTACTAACGTTAGTCTCGTACTTTTCCATCTTCTGCCCCATGTCTGATCTCTAGACGGGTACTATCTCCACCTCCAAACGTGATTACGACATTCACGCTTTGCCGCAAACAAGCCACAAACGGGAGGCGGATGACGTCATGCACGTGTTGGTCACATGGCGCCAAAAGGGACATGACAAAAGAGACTTGGACGACGATGATGCACCGGAGATGACGTATGACGATGACGCATGGGAGATCCCAGATGACGGTAAGTTGATCGAGATGTGGACATGTGGGTGATTTTCTGACATGATTTTGTGTCAGAGTTCTCTCTCTCTCTCTCTCTCTCTCTCTCTCTCTCTCTCTCTCTCTCTCTCTCTCTCTCTCTCTCTCTCTCTCCGGTGCGCGCAGATGACGATTGATTAAAAGATGATACTGCCATTACACCTTTCATTACAGCTTTAGCTTCTCCTGTATACCATCCTTCCGCTTTCACTCTGTCTCCCGTTCTTTCTTAAGGACCTGTTCATGGCTAAATATTTGTTTTCATGCTTCTGACATCTCATGATCCGTTTCCTCTTGGATGCGGTCCCCTACAAAGCCACAGGCAGAAAGTTTCAGCATGAGAGTCGACAGGAGGGCTGGCGCCGTGAGGCAACCCACCTCAAGATACACTGCACTGCTGTCAGAGTCACTTGGGCAGTGATCAGCGGCGCCTGTTCTCCAATGCACCGCTTTTAAAGGTAGTAGTCATGACTTAGCCATGGTCAGGCAGCATCTTCTTTCAGTGGCGGATTCCACGTTCATCCAGTCCCCGTGGACCTCACAGATCAAGGCATGGATATTGAGAGGATATCACTGAAACACTGAAAGATTTATTCCACCATTTCTCCGCTCTAAATCGCTCTGATTGAGGTTTATCTCCAAACCACCAGACTTGAAAGCGGTTCCTTTGGTTCCCAAGATTAGAAAAAAAAAAAAAACATCTTGTAAATGGCAAGTGGCGCAAAACGCCTGATTGATCACGACCCTTTTTTCTCCTTCCAAAAAGAGTGACAGGGATTTCCGGAGAAACACACACACACACACACACACACACACACACACACACACACACACACACACACACACACACACACACACACACACACACACACAGATATATAGTATGGTTAATCTCACTGTATAGAAATCTAAATGTAATATATGATCGTATCTTCTACCCTTCCCCGCTCTCCATCCTCCTTCGTCCAACCCTGTCAAGCCTCCATGACCACTGTAAACCTCAACAACAATGACAAAGAAACCCACAGGAGACCCTCTACGTCCTAACGTCGACCCAGTAATCTTCCCTTCATGACAAAGGGAGAAAAGAGAAAGAAGACAAACAACAAAGACACGCATATACCTCTGCCAAGCTAGCTACCAGTTCAGGAGGTATCGTGAAGATGAAGGGCGAAAATGGGTGTCCTTAATAAATGAACGCATACCAACGTAGACCTGAACCCCCCGTTAAAGACACAGATGAGTCAACATCGGACTGAAAGGTACAAAACCTTGTCAACGCCACATCTGTGCTCTACAGTTCCTCTCAGAATATATCCTGGCGTCAACCAGGCTCGGTAAGTACAGACACATGCAGTGCTTGTCGAGAAATGTGAAGTGTTGCTGCACTCTCTCAGAGATGCATCGATGAAGCGGAAGAAACATGGCTGAATGGTTCCAGACTTCCCATGGGTGTGTGTAACACAGTCTGCTGTGCTCCATAAGTGTCTGTAACACAGTCTGCTGTGCTCCATGGGTGTGTGTAACACAGTCTGCTGTTCTCCATGGGTGTCTGTAACACAGTCTGCTGTGCCCCATGGGTGTCTGTAACACAGTCTGCTGTGCTCCATGGGTGTGTGTGTAACACAGTCTGCTGTTCTCCATGGGTGTGTGTAACACAGTCTGCTGTTCTCCATGGGTGTGTGTGTAACACAGTCTGCTGTGTGCTCATGGTGTCTGTAACACAGTCTGTTGTGCCCCATGGGTGTCTGTAACACAGTCTGTTGTTCTCCATGGGTGTCTGTAACACAGTCTGCTGTTCTCCATGGGTGTCTGTACACACAGGCTGCGGTGCCCCATGGGTGTGTGTAACAAACAAAGTCTGCTGCGCTCCATCGGTGTGTGTAACACAGTGTGCTGTGCTTCATGGGTGTGTGTAACACAGTCTGCTGTGCCCCATGGGTGTTTGTAACACAGTCTGCTGAGCTCCATTGGTGTGTGTAACACAGTCTGCTGTGCTTCATGGATGTGTGTAACACAGTCTCTCTGAACAGACGTCAGCTGGAGTGGAACCATCCCACAAACATGCGCCTCTTAGGAAACTTAAACCCACGGCCCCCTAGCCTGCAACCCGCACGGCTCACCACTGTACCATTTGGGATTTACTGATGGGACAGCCACAGTCACTTGGCTACTGCTGTCGCTGCTGCTGTCGCTGCTGCTTCCTGTCACTGCTGCTTCCTGTCGCTGCTGCTGCTTCCTGTCGCTGCTGCTTCCCGTCGCTGCTGCTTCCCGTCGCTGCTGCTTCCCGTCGCTGCTGCTTGCTACTGATGTGTGTGTGTATGTGTGTGTGTGTGTGTGTGTGTGTGTGTGTGTGTGTGTGTGTGTGTGTGTGTGTGTGTGTGTGTGTGTGTGTTGTTGTTGTTGCTGTTGTGCTGTTGTTCTCGTTGTTCTGGTTGTTGCCATACTTGTTCGTATTTTCATTCTTGTTGTTCCGGTTGTTGTGGTGGTTGTAGTTCATGTTCTTGTTATCGTTATCGTTGTGGTGGTCATCGTTGCAGTCACTGAGTTGGTGGTGACAGTCACAATGGCCATGATGGTGATCACAAATGTCAGCAGTACCAGCACCATACACCATCATGCTGCTATTACCAGACAGACTATAAGCGCCTTCTGGACAACCATCAATGCTGTGCTTACATTCATCTTCCCGTGCTGCTATTACTACGATTACTAGAGGGTGAAACGATGATGATGGCGATGCCCATGATAAAGATGATGATGATTATGATGATGATGATGATGCCGATAATGATGATGATGATGATGTCAATGATGATGACGACGACGACGACGATGATGATGATGATGATGATGATGATGATGATGATGATGATGATGATGTCGGCAATCATCCTGCTGCCGCTATTATTGCTGCCGTTAATGTCAATAATGAAGACAATGGGGATACTTCTACGCATGTCCAGAAGCCGAAGAGGCCAATGACAAACGCAGCGTTGAGGATCGCACAGCGACCGTGGAGATCGCGGACTACGTGGACCGTTACTTTATCGAGGACTTGGAGAGAAAAATGAACCTGGTAACAGATGAAGAGATTGTCAACTTCATTATCGGCAAGTGGTCCGGGGTGAGTGATACGACATAAGGTGTACTGAACCACAACCTGATTTGTCCGTAGGGCTGCTGCAACACAGAGCACAGGTACACAGAAATACACACTGCTGTGACTACAGATGAACAGAATCACACACTACTTTGACTATAAGTGAACAGAAAACACACATTACTTTGACTATGGGTGAATGGAAGCATACACTACCTGGACCGTAGGTCTGCTGTAACACATAGCACAGGTGAACAGGAACACACACTGCGTATCCGTAGGTCAGCTGCAACACATAACAGTTGAACAGAAACACACACTGCTTTGATAGTAGGCCAATTGTAACACTTTAGCATTGCTTGTACTGTGGATGAAGAGAAACACTACTTTGACTGTAGGTAAACAGAAACACTATTCTGACTATAGGTGAACAGACTGCTGCTTTCAATATTAGTGAACAGAAACACTATTCTGACTATAGGTGAACAGACTGGCTGCTTTCAATATTAGTGCACAAAAACACTATTCTGACTATAGGTGAACAGACTGGCTGCTTTCAATATTAGTGAACAGAAACACACTACTTTTTGTCGATGAACAGAAATACTCTTTTGACTATAGGTGAAACAGAAATATTGTTTTGACTATAGCTGAACCGAAACACTACTTTGACTAGAGATGAACAGAAACACTACTTTGACTAGATGAACAGAACACTACTTTGACTGTAGGTGAATAGAATCGCCACTTTGACTATTGGTGAACAGAAAGACTACTTTGTTGGTGAAGAGAAACACTGCTTGATCATAGGTGAACAGAAACACTACTTTGACAACAGGTGAACAGGAACACTACTTTGACGATAGGTGAACAGGAACACTACTTTGACGATGGGTGAACAGAAACACTACTTTGACGATAGGTGAACAGAAACACTACTTTGACGATGGGTGAACAGAAACACTATTTGACGATAAGCGAAAAAGAAATACTACTTTGACTGTAGGTGAATAGAATTGTTACTTTGACTATTGGTGAACAGAAATACTACTTTGTCTGTGAACAGAAATACTACTTTGTCGGTGAACAGAAAGACTACTTTGTTGGTGAAGAGAAACACTGCTTGATCATAGGTGAACAGAAACACTACTTTGAGGACAGATGAACAGAAACACTACTTTGAGGACAGATGAACAGAAACACTACTTTGACGATAGGTGAACAGGAAACTCTACTTTGACGATAGGTGAACAGAAACACTACTTTGACGACAGATGAACAGAAACACTACTACTTTGACGATAGGTGAACAGGAACACTACTTTGACGATAGCTGAACAGGAACTCTACTTTGACGATAGGTGAACAGGAACTCTACTTTGACGATAGGTGAACAGGAACTCTACTTTGACGATAGGTGAACAGGAACTCTACTTTGACGATAGGTGAACAGGAACTCTACTTTGACGAAAGGTGAACAGGAACTCTACTACTTTGACGAAAGGTCAACGGGAACGCTATACTGACGATAGGTAAACAGGAACGATATTTTGACGATAGTTAGACAGGAACACTGACGATAGGTGAACAGGACGGCTACTTTGACGATAGTGAACAGCAACGCTACTTTGACTCTTGGTGAGAAGAATCATGCACTACAAAGTCAACAGAAACCCTGCTTCGACAACAGATGAACAGAAACACTGCTTTGACTATAGGTGAACCGAAACACTGCTTTGGCTATACGTGAACAGAAACACTGCTTTCCCTATACGTGTACCGAAACACTACTTCGGCTATATGTGAACAGGAACACACACTATATATCAACAACAAAAAAATACGCACCACTTTTAACGTGGGTGAACAGAAACATTATTTTCACTACAGCTGAACAGATACACACTATTTCACTGCAGATGAACAGAACCATTACTTGACCACAGTAAACAGCAATACTACCTTGCCTTTAGGGGAACAGACAGGCACTAGGGTTAAGCAGAAACACATATAATCTAGCTACAGGTGAGCATGAACATTACACTGGCTGTAGAGTTTTATGGGTACTCCAGCCTTCAATTTTCCCACGTTTTTCTTTTGTTTCTTTTCGTTTTTCTTTCCTTTCCTTTCCTTCCTTTCTTTCTTTCTTTTGAACAGTGGAGCCTCCATCCTCTTGTTTTTTTTCCCACTGTTCTTAGCTTTTTTTTTTCTGTATGTGACTCCCACTCATCATGCATTGTCTGTGTATTTTTCAACAGATGGACATTCTCGTGGTGCTCTTTTTTTGTTGTAGTGTTTGATATAAAAGCGTCTGGGTTTATTCCAGTACTGATGTGTAGTACACTGACACTTTCGTTCTGCGATGTTTACTGCATAGTATAATTTTTATCAAATGAATACACACTCGCACCTCCTCTCCTCCTCACTCCCAACATCCCCCCCCCGCCCACATCTGATGTGTGTGTGTGTGTGTGTGTGTGTGTGTGTGTGTGTGTGTGTGTGTGTGTGTGTGTGTGTGTGTGTGTCTCCTGTGAGGACTATACGCAGCCTCACTAACTCATGTTCAGTGTGAACATTGTTGACAGCCTATGTACAGTGTTCACAGACCACCAGGCGTCTGATGTGAACAGTGTTGACAGTCTATGTACAGTGTTCACAGACCACCAGGCGTCTGACGTGAACAGTGTTGACAGCCTATGTACAGTGTTCACAGACCACCACCAGGCGTCTGATGTGAACAGTGTTGACAGCCTATGTACAGTGTTCACAGACCACCAGGCGTCTGAAGTGAACATTGTTGACAGCCTATGTATAGTGTTCACAGACCACCAGGCGTCTGATGTGAACAGTGTTGACAGCCTATGTACAGTGTTCACAGACCACCAGGCGTCTGATGTGAACAGTGTTGACAGCCTGTGTGTAGTGTTCACAGACCACCAGGCGTCTGACGTGAACAGTGTTGACAGCCTATGTATAGTGTTCACAGACCACCAGGCGTCTGACGTGAACAGTGTTGACAGTCTCATTGCCTACGAACCACTGTGGACAATGTTGTCAATATGTCCAGTGCCCGTTGTGGACAAACACGATAGTCCCATTACTTGTGTCCCATGTCGACAGTACCGACAGTCTCACTGACAAGTCACTTGGGTCCAAAGTAATAGGTGGCATGATGTATATTGTAACAACAACAAAAACAACAACAGCCACGGCAACAACAACAGCAACAACAACTACAACAACCAGGCAGTGAGGTTGCTGGTGTCGTGGTGTCCAGGTGGCCTACATGCTGTCTGACCAGGACCGGGTGGGCTGGAACATGACGCTGCGGCTGATCAGCGTGGTCCTCATGAGGAATGATCCGGTGAGTTGCTGTTGGCTGCGTCGTTTTTGTGCTCCCACTTCTCATGGAACTGGGGCTACTTTACAATGGGAACGAAGAAATGCTGTCTGTGTGTCTGTCTGTCCGTGGTCAAAATGTGTTCCACTCGCTCCAGACACAACTACTGGGCCGATCTTTCTGAAAATGTGTAGGTTTGTTCACTATGGGTCACGGATGATGCCCGATGTTTTATTTCACCGTTATAGCCGTTACTAACGGCTATAACGGCCCATGATGGTTTTTCTTCTTTATGGAATATCTCAGAAAGTACTCGGCCGATCTTTCAGAAAATTTGTGGATATGTTCATTATGGGTCACAGATGATGGCCGATGTTTACCAGAATAGCCGTTACTAACAGCTATAACGGACCAAAATGGTTTTTTCCCGTTTAAGGAATATCTCACGCTTATTGAAGATAAACTGGGAGTACGTTTATACGCTTTGCATCTTGTTCTTTCTGCATTGTCCAACGTTCGGTTGGTCAGGGTGGTTCTTATGAGGACTGATCCCGTGAGTTGCTGTTGGCTGGATCGTTTTTCTGTCTGAATTGTCCAACGTTCGTAATGACTGTGTTTGTACTGCGCCATGTTTACCATATCTGGATACTGCTTGACCCACGTGTTTTCATGATATCTTTTTTTATTTTAAAGCCTCCCACTCCACCCCCACCCCACCCTTCTGCTATCCCTCCCCTCTCTTTCATTGTGTGCCACGGGTCTGCTCGCTGGAATAAATCAGATCCAAAGTTTTCCATGCACTAACTGAAATTACTGAATGCAGATGTAAATCTATAAAGTGATTATCATTTTGTTCATGGGTCTTCTTTTTTTTTTTTTTTTAATTGAAATGGAAAACGAAAACGTTTGTAAAGATAAATTCCTCACTGGTTCTTGAATGTGTATATATGTAGGTATCTGTACGAAAGTTGGACGAGAGACGTGTAAATGTGTTTCTATGTGAATGTAATGGAAAAATTGCGGGCGGGAGCGGGGTGGGGTCTTATTCAGAGTAAATATTTTTTTGCATATTTTGTACAACTTGTTTTTTTTTTATACTTGTGCTTTTAAAATCTGCGTTTCTGCTAATACTGTCTTAGTGATTCAATGACCTATGCTAAGATATAGTCTTCGTTGATGAATGTACAGTAAAACGAATGCAGTGAAACGAAGTCATGAAAATTTAATGCGCGTTGATTTGCTGTCAACGTAATGACACTTCATTAAATGCTTTAAATTTGGCAAAATTATGACATTAGTAATTAAACAGATGTTAGAGATCATGCCGTGTGAATATGATTCATACATGCAAAGAAGTTTCCTAAGGAATAAAGATAACAATGTATCCATGATATTGCAAAAAGGGACCAGTTTTCATCCATCTACAAATGCCCATGTAATTAAAGTTCCTAGATGCTGATGACACCGTTATCAATATGTTTCTTGTCCGAAGTAATGGTTGATTTCAAGGGGAGACATAATCTTCAGCTTCACAACAAGGAGACTGAGCCCTAGCTGCTGAAACAAATTTTTTTTTTTCTAGTAAGTTTTAGACATCTGTCTCGTAACTACATAACACGCATAAATGTTTGCACATAATTCTGTGACATGCAGATGGAAGATGGGTTGCGTCAGACACATGAACAACAAGGTTTCTGCGGAGGTTACACTATTTCAGGGGACAGTGAGGAAAGAGTGGCGTTTCTTATTCCCTTTGCAAGCAATCTTGAGCAAGGCGGGCAGTTTTGCGTTTCCGTTTCAGGCTGAACGCTAATGTGCGTCCGAAGATCTTTAACCTATGTCTTTGATTCCCGTCAGAGTATACACAGAAAAAGGCTCAGTCATTAAGCGTTTCAGTGTGTATGTTTTTCTTTCGAGCTCCGAAAATCATGCACACACCGATGTCTTATCCTCCCTAATGCAAGAAAATAAACAGACCTAAGCGATTAATTCAGACCGACACATGTAACCCTCTCACCACGATGCCAATCTTAAATTAATGCAGTAAAAAGTTTCAGACATACGCGTACTTACAATATGCAGTCTTTCCAGATTAACTTCACATGAGAATAGCTGAGCTAAATCTAAAAATAAGAAAGTTTTGTTCATTTCATGGAGGACACTCAGTCGGCGGCCATTTTTTGGAGAAAAACGGTTTCTGAAGCTTTTGCAGTCCTTACCTGCACATTTTCCTGAGCCTAACAAACTTCACGTTTTACTAATTAACGTCATGTTTGAAAGCAAATGAATATTGTTACATGAAAATTTACGGTGTTGAGAACACGGTCTATAAAATGTCAAAATGTCTCAGATTCATCTTCACTATCTACTTGGCCTCAAATAGAAAGTTAACACTCGCTTCATCTTGGCGGTCACGTATGAAATAATTAAAAAGAGAAGACGTTCGAACAATCTGGTGTCTAGTTCGTTTCCCTTCAAATTCCACTTCCTGTTTGACATGAACGAGATGGGTGTTGTCTGAAAGATTTCCCTTCCAAATTCACTTCCTGTTTGATATGAACCAGATGGGTATTGTCTAAAAGCTTTCCGTTCCAAATCCACTTCCTGTTTCATATGAACCAGATGGGTGTTATCTAAAAGGTCTCACAGTAAGTGAGAAAACCTTTTCGAGTTTTCTTCAGGTGTTGCTTTCGAACGAGGGTTCGCCTAAACAGTACTGTCTCACGGCAGAAAGAAATCGGCTCTCATCTGTCAAAACCCCATTCCATGCAATGTATGGCTGACACACCTTGTTTCCACCTGGTTCCTGCAGTCTAAATTGAATCAGCTGAAGTCTCACGATGTTTGTTACTTTTTTCACAGTCTTGCTCTCAATCAGGTTTTCTTTAGCACCAACTTCATCACACACTTCAAAGGTATTTTCATCGTTAATAATAATGGTGTTAACAACATCACACACTTCAAAGGTATTTTCATCGTTAATAATAATGGTGTTAACAACTTCACACACTTCAAAAGTATTGTGATCATTAATAATGATGGTGATAACAACTTCACACACTTCCAAAGTATTGTGATCATTAATAATGATGGTGATAACAACTACCATCTGTTTTTTCTGACCGTGCTGCTTTCATATGTCGGATCTATGAGTATTACAACCGATCACACACACACACACACACACACACACACACACACACACACACACACAGTCGCGCGCGCGCGCGCGCGCGCACACACACACACACACACCGACAGCATCTAAAGGGGGGAAAAAGACAAAATGTTCTCTCTCTCTCTCTCTCCATCACTCTCTCTCTCTCTCTCTCTCTCTCTCTCTCTCTCTCTCTCTCTCTCTCTCTCTCTCTCGTAATAAATCTATTGTGAAATAGTATTGGTATATTAGTTTCCTTAGTCCGCTGGGAAGGGGGGGGGGGGGGGGAGACAAGAGCCAGATGAAGATATCTTTCTGCTTACCTGTCATGCTTTGGAATTAAAATTCTCTGTCTCTCTCTCTTTCTCTGTCTCTGTCTCTCTCTCTCTCTCTCGCTCGCTCTTTCCCGCTCGCTCTCTCTCTCGCTCGCTCTCTCTCAGGGTCGCATGGTTTGACACAAAGCGACAGGGTGCCATTTATTTCAGCTGCGGCAATAGTTTACTATTTTCCTGTGACAATGCCACTTACTGCACTTCCAGCGACCGCGGAGACAGCCCTAAAGACCCTGCTGACTGAAAACTGTATCAAGCTGGAAAATTACTGGAGAAGGCAGCAACACAGTGGTCGTTCTGCGACGTGCAGCCGGTCAGCCCAGTGTCAACAACAATGGCGGATCCTGTGCTGAACCGGAGAACACAAGTTCAGTACAGGAAGAAACCCCCTCCTAGCCAGGTCAAGAGAGATCGAAGCAGCAGAACAGATGCCTTGAACAGGTTGGTGATGGTCTCGGTACCACTAGTGACGCGAATGAACTGGCCGTGCCCAACACCGAATCAGACGAACACAGTACACAGCAGAGTGCGAAGAACACATCAAGCCGACTCGCGATGAAGATGACAATTCGCATATTAAGGCTACGCTTCTGTCTTTGCATTCCGATCTGTCGGAGTGTAACATCAGGGACCCAGAAAACCCACCCGACGGACATCGACACAAGTCTGGAACTAGTTATAGGCAAAACTGTCGCCGGTTTTGACACGGCAGTGGTGAAGGGTTATGCCGCTATTCTGAGAGAGCGACAGGTGCAGAGACGATTGCGAGATTCACACAGAAATGATGCGTTTAGAAAGGCCGTGTGTCATCAGACGGATGATGCGAGTGTGCTGCTGTGTGAGTCAGATGATGTCGTTCTGGAACATTCCCGCGATCCGTGTTCAAAGGACGATTCTCTATTCTGGTTTGTGAAGCAGGAAGAAAGACACATGTCAACACAGGAATGTGTCAAAACTGGCCAACCTTCGGAAAGGAAGTCGCATCGGCAACACGAAGCATGCAGAGACCCAAGCACGTGCTCTATGGCGGCTGCGCATTCTCCACGGACTGATCCAGTTCTACTGGGGTGACCGTCATCTATGTAACCAACAGTGAATGCATACCAGTGACATTTTGTCGTTCTTGTTTTGTCATCTAAAGTGAAAGAAAAGGACATTGCCATGGTTTCCATGTCAATGAAATCGAAATCGTGTAGTGTTTTGTCATTGTACATCGCGCCAATTTGCATAAACGGGCTTTACAGCCTAATAGCATTAAATTTCGTTCGTTCGTTCGTTCGTTCGTTCGTCTCTTCTCTCTGTCTGTCTCTGTCTGTCTGTCTGTCTGTCTGTCTGTCTGTCTGTCTCTGTCTGTCTCTCTCTGTCTGTCTGTCTGTCTCTCTCTCTCTCTCTCTCTCTCTCTCTCTCTCTCTCACACATAGACACACACACGCACACTGAGAGTCCAATTGTTGGGGACCTGCAATAACGTATATGAAAAACAGCTGAAACGGAACTGTTGAGGTGTTTGAGGTTGCTGCCTTCTACTCACACTGGCTTACCATCTGGCTAGAGCTCTCTGTTCTTTGATCACAGTTTGTCTGCCTTCAGAACAGTTTGCCTGCCCTCTGATCTTCTTGTGCAGGAGTTTTATCAAACGGAACCTCAAGAAACCATAGGAACCCGCATGAACAAAATATGCGCGGGAACTATCAAGGAAAAGTACGATCAAGTGACTCTGCATACGGGGTAAGGAAGACGGATCATAGACATGATCTGTCTGTCTGTCTCTCTCTGTGTATCTGACTCAGTTCTCATTGTCTACCTGTCTGTCAGTCTGTCTGCCACCCCCCCCCCCCCCCCCCCCCCCCCCCCCCCCGTGTCTCTGTCTCTGCCTGTCTCTCTTCATACCCCTATCCCCAGAATTGACCTATTCAAATCAAGCCTAATGTAACTCGAGCTCCACTTTGTTGGAACTCCCTTCCAGAGTTCATCACACGAACTTTCAAAAACAGTGACCTTACCCATCTTCTGAGGTAAATGTACTGACAACTAATACCAACAAGCTGGCTTCAAAGCGAGGTGACTGAGGGCGGAAAAGGAAGCAAATTTTAAAAAGAAAGGTTATCAGTTCCGCAAGACAACGCAGACAAACAGATTACAGGACAAAAAACACTATGCACTTTGACCTCTTGGGTCTTCTTCAGGCAAAAACAAAAAACATTTAGGATAATGAAAACGAAGAACGAGTAACCACTTACCTTCGGCGCAGAATGGGTGTTGGATGAAAACGAGGCCGTTGAGAAGGGGACGTTGGGAGTTGAAATAATAATGATGACAACAACAGTAATGGTAACAGTAGCTGTAACAGTGATAATAGTGACGATGATGGAAACATGTAAATAATAAGAGGGGGAATACTGTGAGTCTTTTGGTGATGATATGAAGATGATACCTGAAGTAGTATTAGTGGCCAAAGGGAAAGAGAAGAGGGCAGTGAAACAGCAAGGTTTAATTGTTTGTTTGTTTGTTTGTTTCATCATTATTGTTTCATGGTATAAACTATTAGTGATGGTGGTGACTATAGTAGACTGCTAATTGTGTTTAGTAGCAAGAAACAGAAAAACAAAACAACTAATGGCTGGTGATTATGATGATAGTATGTATATGCGGGGATGTTGGTAATGATAATAATGACTGGAAAGAAGTGGAGGTGATCAGTGAGTGAAGGTCTATCATTGCTGCTGGAGAAAAAAGAAAGAAAGAAACAAAGAAAGAGAGGACACGGGGTGGGGGTGGGGGTGGGGAAAGGAAAGCTCATATTTCCCCACCTACACATACAAATGCACAGGGAGGGGGGGGGGGGGGGGGCTCATCCAAACAGTATTTAGAAAGAGAGCGGCTTAGTTACCGCCAAGGATATAGACAAAGTACAAGACAAAAAACACGATGCATTTCGACCTCTGGGGTCACTGTTTTCAGGCAAAAACAAATAACGTTTAGGACAGTGGACACGAAGAAAGAGAAACCACTTATCTTCTCATATTCGGCGCAAAGTCAAAATCAAAATGGCCGCTGGACGAAAACGAGGCCGCCCAGGAGGGGAGCTGAAATGAGAGGGGGCTGGGAGGTCGGAGGGGGGGGGGGGGGGCAGGGGGGAGGGTGACATTGAAGCACATAAGCTGAAAAATCGGTTTATTAGGTCAAAAAGGTTCATGTTATCAAACGGAACTTTTCCTCTAGCCTGAATTAATCCACAGACCGTAAGAAACTACTCCTTGTACACAAAACAGCATCAGGAAAACGAAAAGCGTATCTTTAGCTAACATGAAATAGTAGCAGCAGTAGTAATAGTGACAATAGTAGTGATAGTGATAATAACAATAATAGTATTGTTGATGATGATGGGTATGACGATGATGATGAGACTACTATTACCACTACATGAATTCATAAAGTCTAAAACTTCTGAGTTTAGACCAGCAAAAATGCGCACTACAAGTCAAAATCCAGATGAAAATGGCTTATTTCATGAAGAAAATGGTAAAGTGAACCTTTTGACACCGAAAGTTGACCATACTTCTTGCAGGGAAACGTCGATCCCGGGCGGGTGGGACTGGCCTGGGTGGGAGGACTCTGCATGCGCAGGTGGAGATGTTCAGCTTCCAGAGCTTCCAAGCTCAGCTTCATGACCGAGCTGCACGAGTGGACACAGGTCTGAGAGAGCTGCAGAGAGTTCGGACACAGGTCTGAGAGAGAGAGAGAGAGAGAGAGAGAGAGAGAGAGAGAGAGAGAGAGAGAGAGAGAGAGAGAGAGAGAGAGAGAGAGAGAGAGAGCTCACATACATGCATGCACGCACGCACGTACACACACACACACACACACACACACACACACACACACACACACACAGAGGGAGATAGTCGGATGGAGAAAAGCAGACAGACAGACAGACTATTAAAGGTGAAGAGAGACAAGGGGAGGGAGAAATAGATGGGGTGAGGAAGAGAGAACAAGACAGACAAGCAAGACGCAGAGAGAGAGAGAGAGAGAGAGAGAGAGAGAGAGAGGGGGGGGGGGGAGGAGGGAGAAAGGGAGAGAGAGGGGAAAATGGAGGGAAACAGAGAGAAAGGGGAGGAGGGGGGACAAAAGGAAGAGGGAAAGAGAGAAAGAGAAATGGGGAAATCGATATGAAATACCAGCAAGTGATAAGTTTCCATTTAAAGTAAAGGACAGGAACAAAAAAAGCAAAGATGTGCTCTGAGAGAGAGAGAGAGAGAGAGAGAGAGAGAGAGAGAGAGAGAGAGAGAGAGAGAGAGAGAGAGAGAGAGTCGTCGTGTCACATGACAGCAACATTGATTTACATACCCAGTCTCGGTCTGAGCCACGACTGGAGCATGCAGGTTTGCAAAAACGGAAGCGATCCGACAAATGGCTTCATGGGAGGCAACCGAGACCACTTCCGGCTCTGCTACAGGAAGGTTCTCGACAACAAACTCATGTGAGTTCTACATCGGTGACGATGACATCAACAACAACAAATACCTCGAATGATAATGACAACAACAATAACCATTACAATGATAGTAATTATAATAATTATATTGATGATGATGATGGTGATGATGATGATCATGATGACGACGTTGATGATAGTAGTAATGATGATAATAATAAACATGATGAAGTCTATAACGAAAACGTTAACTACATCAACAGTAACAATGACAAAGAGGAAGTAGAAGGGACTGACGCTTCTGATTGTAGTAGCGCCAATGATAGTGATAATGATAGTGGTGATAATGATGAAGAGAATGCTGTTATTGCTGCTGCCGGTTGTCATGATGATGATGATGATGATGATAACACTGATTGTGGTGTAACTGCACAAGTGTAGTTGTTTTAGAAAAATTGCCATCATATTAATATGGTCCAATAAGAACAACCGTTAACAAGTTTTTAAAGCCAATATGTGAATTCAAACGTTTGTTATTTTCTACCTTGATTTTTGTTTCCGGTGTTACTAAAGTGGTTGCTGCTCTACAATCATGAAAAGAGGCAAAATTTTATAACGAAGGTACTTTTGTGTGAAACCTTCATGAAAAATGAAACAACGGTTTTCAAGTACAAATGGTCAGTCCCTGTTTTTCCTTCAGTGACCTGTTCCCAGCCAGTTTTTATAGCTGTGAAACACTGGCTCTGAAAAAGAGTTCATAAAAATTCGTTTGGATTTAGGAGAAGAATTTTCTGTGGTCCAGATATCTATTTCACTGTACAAATATAGAAAGTCGTATGTCGTGATATTTTTCCATGTGTGGAGTGCCGTCCGAATGCTCGCAGCCAAGTTAATTTCAACAAAGAAATAGAAGTGTTCAGTTCTGCTGGTCTAGGTCACCATTTTTGATAATTCAATGTGCTGGATTATCATTTGTTTTGTCTGGTTCTTGTTCCGCACACATTTCTCACGATTATCTTGCAAGATCTAGGAACATATCCCCTGGATTCAGTGACAGGAGACGTAAGTGATCTAGTTATGAAATAACCTCCTTACTTAAAGGAATCATCTTTGTTTATCTTCTCATCCAAACTTCGAGGAAATGGTTTACTTACCATTTCTTTCTGAGGAGCTGACATTGTAGCTGTTGCCATTGGTAATTCAATGTCTTTGATTTGGAACTTTCGCAAGTAATACTTCATAGCCATGTGGTCCATAAAACACACTGTAGAGTTTTTACACTTCTCAACCAAATTGAACTAGTCTTCTCCAGGACATGTTAAGCAACCATGATGTATGACCCGATATTAAAATGTACTGGAGTATTCTCAAATGATTAAAAAAAAAATTTTCCACGTCATTCATATATTAAAATAAGTAATGATTAACTCTGTCATTACAAATATTATCCACGCATATTTACATTTTGGCACATCACTAATACTTAAATTTTCGCGTAAGACAGAGGTGAAATTGTAATAGAGGTTCACTATTCTTGCATCCTAGTTCTGTATTTTGGCACATCACTAATACTTAAATTTCGCGCGTAAGACAGAGGTGAAATTGTAATAGAGGTTCACTATTCTTGCATCCTAGTTCTGTCTTAAAAACCATTGGAAGCTTGACTTCTAACGATGACGGTAATTAGAATTTACGTCAAACGTTTCTTTACATTTGGAATCGTCCTGTTGAAAATCCAGATTCTCGGTACGATCAACATAGAACTCCAGCTCATTAAATCAAATGCTTCTGCAAAGTCACTTTTTAATAAACACCGTGCTATATTGTGATCTTCTAGGTTAGGGAATGTGTCTTAAAATAACCTAACGTTGTTCTTAATGCATCTTTTAATAATGAACATGACGACGATGGTGATAAACAACAACAACAACAACCACAGCAACAACAATAATAATGATAATAATAAAAAAGACAAACTTCTTTGATCCTTTGGATCCATGTTAATGATATCAGTAAACCACTTTTTAAACAGATGGCAATGCCTGTTGGACACTGATTAACAATGAACAAGAAAGTGACCTTCAGTTCTTCACTGTGTGTGTAGTTTATCCTCTTAAGAATGGATTCCCTCTCTTTATATGCAAGAAAGCTCCTGTGTTCGAAACCAAGTACTAAAATCTCTGAAAACAAAATGCCTTTTCTATTCACACACACACACACACACACACACACACACACACACACACACACACACACACACACACACACACACATATCTATCTATCTCTATCTATCTATCTATCTATCTATCTATCTATCTGATTAAAACATTGTTTAATATTAGACAATAGGTTGTAAAATCATTTATGTCCGGACTTTCGTTGTTTGTCATGTCTAACTGTTTAGTATGCCTCTTCGGATGCATCTAAACAGTGTGTGTGTGTGTGTGTGTGTGTGTGTGTGTGTGTGTGTGTGTGTGTGTGTGTGTGTGTGTGTGTGTGTGAAAATCAAACTGAAATATTTTTTGATACTCGTTTATTACTATCACAAATCTGCCTTGGATTCTTTACTCCTAGTATCAACAGAAGCCTCGGCATTTTTTCAGTGCATTTTTTGTGTGGAACATTCAGAACACTAACCGTGGTAATCAATTAATTTGGATACACGTTTACACACAAAAATGTCACCTTTTTTCCAAATTATAGCAATTGTTTCTCACTTGCCCTCTTCGGCTGTTTACCCAGCTTCCGAACTCCAAAATATCCGGTCTTTAAAAAAAAAAAAAAGACTTTTATGGTGTCTTTTTATTTTTTACTCCAAAAAAGTTAATTTATTCCTCCTTTTTTATTTTGTCATAAAGTTCTTGTGTACATTGTTGTTTGTTGTACTCCTCTTGTTTAATTGCTATATGTTACTTTTATTGCCATGGATAGATTTCATGTGACTCTCACTTTTAAAGGTTCGGAGTGTGGCCATTCGACGAGTAAGCCTGCCAAGTCACATCGTCTGCAAGTTCAAACATTGATAAACCTGACACACACATGGCTCAGGGCAGACGTCTTGTGCAATCCTCTGTCTCTGGCCACCCATCACGCCCACGGCGCTGAATAGTTGTTCTCCTGCCTCCCTCTAACATGAACGCCCTTGGCGCTGAATAGTTGTTCTCCTGCCTCCCTCTAACATGAACGCCCTTGGCGCTGAATAGTTGCTCTCCTGCCACCCTCTAACATGAACGCCCATGGCGCTGAATAGTTGTTCTCCTGCCTGCCTCCCTCTAACATGAACGCCCTTGGCGCTGAATAGTTGCTCTCCTGCCTCCCTCTAACATGAACCCCCTTGGCGCTGAATAGTTGTTCTCCTGCCTCTAACATGAACGCCCATAGCGCTGAATAGTTGTTCTCCTCCCTCTAACATGAACACCCATGGCGCTGAATAGTTGCTCTCCTGCCCCCGCCTCTAACATGAACGCCCTTGGCGCTGAATAGTTGCTCTCCTGCCTCCCTCTAACATGAACGCCCTTGGCGCTGAATAGTTGCTCTCCTGCCTGCCTCTAACATGAACGCCCATGGCGCTGAATAGTTGCTCTCCTGCCTGCCTGTAACATGAACGCCCTTGGTGCTGAATAGTTGCTCTCCTGCCTGCCTGTAACATGAACGCCCAAGGCGCTGAATAGTTGCTGCTCTCCTGCCTGCCTGTAACATGAACGCCCATGGCGCTGAATTGTTTGTTCTCTGCCTGCCTCTAACATGAACGCCCTTGGCCTTCAGAACAAACAAGTTGTGGATTCCCGTGCCTGACTGTCTAAAGCTCTTTTTTCGCCAGGGAAGATCAAAAACTGCAGCTCACTTAGGAAGGACTGAGTGAAGGCACTCCTCTATCTGCCTTATTGTGTTTTTCAGCGATTTTAAGTGACTCGTGTCCTCACTGGCTGGGGTAAATTTCGGTATTGTCACTCTCGGAGATCTGGGCTCATCGAGCTCTAAATGAAAGGTAATTTCTGTCTGATTTTTGGAAGGCTGCTGACGAAAGTATGAAGCCACACGTCCTGTATTTTTGACACCTGTCAGTGAGGGAATTTGGTGGCTAATTATGACAACAGACATTAAGACACCTCTATTGTTTTCTTCGAGGGAGATGCTATTTTGCTTCGACTTAAAAAAATTTGTTGCTGTGAATAACAAACAAGTAAGGTGACTCTTACTCCCATAAACGAAATAAATGTACGCCCATAACTCCAAACGAATGTTCTTATGACACCGAATCGCCTAGCAGAAATGACAACACAGAACACACACGACACTCGGGGAGACATCCCCGACATGTTGGTGTTCAGTCAGTCAGTCAGACCAGTGGAATCCATGTTATTTATACCCCAGCCACATGTCAGGGCTGCCATCTTTTTGAAGTCAATTCCGTCAGCTCCAGGAAGAAAACACACGTGCTTCACTTTACCATCTATCTTCTCCATACTTTTGGTGAGAGGAGAAATAATTGTGTTGAACTTGCTTATTATTCCTCTGCTATCAGTAACAGGAAAGAACCACTGGAGTTAAAACAAAGCTGTCGGATTACAATGACTTATTGGGAAATGTCTGTGGTTTATCTAGAGTGTGACCAAATCACTGGCGTTGGTCCAAGCTCGGTATTTCAGTTGCACATTTCCTACCTGTTGTTGTGTGCCAGAGTAGGTAAGAAAGACAAAGAAACACACAGGCAGTTTACGCTACACAACACTAAACCCAAGTACGAATGTTATGAGGCAATAATCTTAATCTCTTGAAAACAAACTTAAGGAAGAGATGATCAGAAAAAACACACTGTTATTACCACTACTACCATTATGATTTATGTTGCTGTCATTCCTGCTATTGTCACCACTTTGGTATTATTCCTTCTGCATCGGCTGCTTCTATTATTACTACTACTACTGTAAAAACTGTCTTTTTCAGACGAAGAAGTAGCAGATGTATTTTCTCCGACTACTTCACGGATTACGGTAAGTTCCTACTAGTTTATTTTATCTTTTTTTTTTTCAAGGTTCTGTTACGTCTTTTTTTCGTTTTCTATGGCTTGGTTTTGTTTAATGGGGCGTAGTGTG
>JADBJO010004058.1:57500-60000 GCA_016801955.1 Conus betulinus | reverse complement strand
TTGAAACGCAAATGACTTAGATGTTTGGCTTTTAGTTGTGCAGAACACCACTCGAATTACCTTGAGCCTATTTGATCAGTTGAGCTCTAAACGGTTCACATCTTTATTCATACCTTTGAATATTCTTTGTAGTTGTAGGTGTGTGGATGTTTTCCCCAGAAGTCCGGATCAGTAACATTATCTGCTTCAGTTTTCACGGTCATTTGATTTGTAGAAGAACGGTAAGTGATATCAGACGGTGGGAAAGGATGGGGGAGAAAGGAAGGGACAGAGAGAGGGGGAAAGAGATGACTGCATGCAAAAGTTCGATATGAACGTGCCTGTGTTTGTCGGTACTTGTGGTGTGGGGTGTGTGCAAGTGTTTAAAATCTAATTAATTATTGCATGGGGAAACTGGATTAAAAAAAAAGTTTGGATAGTTATTGAACAATGAGCATCAAAGCTATGAACGTATGAAAATCAATGAGAATCTACCAAATACGAAATCACAGTAACGCATTAATCCTTTAACATCAAATTAACAAATAACACACTGAGAAAAAGCAAAAGCCAACACATGCATTTGCATGTCAATATATATATATATATATATATATATATATATATATATATATATATATATATATATATATATATATATAGTAATAAACAATGAGATGTCAACACCGCCCACAGAGTTCATTTTTTGTCCAAGCTTTCGCCAAAAGGCTTCTTCAGGAACCGATGCTACTTACGTCTCCTTAGCAGCGATGATTAATACTATATATATATATATATATATATATATATATATATATATATATATATATATATATATATATATGTGTGTGTGTGTGTGTGTGTGTGTGTGTGTGTGTGTGTGTGTGTGTGTGTGTGTACCGTCGATGGCGTTGAACAAATACCTTCAAAGTTCAAGTTTCAGTGACTTTTTCAACGGCCAAATATGCCTGTGAAGATGAACCGACAAACTAAACCACCAGACACTCGTCAACCACACGTCGTCAGATCGTCCCACCAACGACTTTGTTAACCAGCATGTCGACTGAAAAGGAAAGCAAGCCAGTCACCGACCTGCCGTTTGTCCCACAGAAGCGCGTCAGCGTCTTTTGAACACACGGCTGCACCTGTGCCACCGGTATGTGTCTGTGTGGACCTGTGACACATTTCAAAATCAGTACCACTCAGAAAAAACAACCGCATTTGATTACACACACACACACACACACACACACACACACACACACACACACACACACACACACACACTCTCTCTCTCTCTATCTCTCTCTTTTATGCCTGCCTACTCTCTCTCTCTCTCTCTCTCTCTCTCTCTAGCTTTCTCATTAATGTTTGAACCATGTCAGATACCTGGGTGGGTCTGCTGATTTTGTTAGTGAGCATTGTACGCAGGATAGAGAGAGAATATCCGATGAACCATGCACTTCGTGTAATCTGTATTGATATCTTGAACTTTGGAGCGCCATGTTGAATTGAGTGGGATGGTGGTCCTACTCTGACAACTTGTCTCTTCTGCAGTTGAAAGCGTCAGCTGCTTGCCTCTGTTCTACTTCTGTCACTTGACTATTCATTGATTTAGAGACGCATTTATGTTTTGACGTCATTACATCTCGTCATTTATTCGATTGTTTTTTTTTTTAAATGACAAGAACATTTCTAACCTGTTTCCGCACCACTCTTGGAATCGGAGGAAAGACCGCAGACATCCACTGCCACAGAGCGGACAGAAGGTCATGATGAAAGGAACCCTGCTTCACCTGCCCTTCACCACTGACACTAGCTGATGAAGGTCACCAGCCTGCTGCAGACAGGCTACAGCCTCTGGTTCACTGGCCCTTCACCACTGACACTAGCTGATGAAGGTCACCAGCCTGCTGCAGACAGGCTACAGCCTCTGGTTCACCAGCGTACTGCAGACCAGCTACAGCCTCTGGTTCACCAGCGTACTGCAGACATGCTACAGCCTCTGGTTCACCAGCCTGCTGCAGACAGGCTACAGCCTCTGGTTCACCAGCGTACTGCAGACAGGCTACAGCCTCTGGTTCACCAGCCTGCTGCAGACATGCTACAGCCTCTGGTTCACCAGCGTACTGCAGACAGGCTACAGCCTCTGGTTCACCAGCCTGCTGCAGACATGCTACAGCCTCTGGTTCACCAGCGTACTGCAGACAGGCTACTGCGTACTGCAGATAGGCTACAGCCTCTGGTTCACTGGCCCTTCCCCACTGACACTAGCTGATGAAGGTCACCAGCCTGCTGCAGACAGGCTACAGCCTCTGGTTCACTGGCCCTTCACCACTGACACTAGCTGATGAAGGTCACCAGCCTGTTGCAGACAGGCTACAGCCTCTGGTTCACTGGCCCTTCACCACTGACACTAGCTGATGAAGGTCGCCACCAGCCTGTGCTTCAGACAGGCTACAGCCTCTGGTTCACTGGCCCTTCACCACTGACACTAGCTGATGAAGGTCACCAGCCTGTT
>JADBJO010004058.1:27500-45000 GCA_016801955.1 Conus betulinus | reverse complement strand
TCTGCAAACTGCCACCATTGTTGGTGGAGCTGTGTAAGACATCCTCTGCAAACTGTCCCCATTGTTGGTGGAGCTGTGTAATGCGTTCTTTACTACACCAAAACAAAAAGGGACCGTCAATTCTCGATGCAGCAATGTAAAAATACCCTCACTGTACCAAAACTGAAAGGAGCTACCCACTGATGGCGGAGCAGAATGAAAGTTTTTTTTTTTTCTTTTTACCACATTGTACCAGTGTCGCACATCCTGTACTACACCACACCAAGGGAGAATGGACCGACTCTTGTTACTGTACCAGTGTGAATCATCCTGTGCTACACTCAGACCACGGGAACGACCTCCCGCTGGTGAAGGAATATGAAAGATGCATTACTAAACCAAAAAACGGAACAGGCCGACGATCACATTGGGAGCGGTGTAAAACATGTTTTGCCGCAGGAAGATAGAACGGGATCGATTCATTTGTGGAGCACAGTAAAACATCGTTATTACACCATGACACAACGGACGGACTGTCGTCAGCGAAGCAGTGTGTGACCTCCTTTATATACATCGTGACACAACGGACGGACTGTCGTCAGCGAAGCAGTGTGTGACCTCCTTTAAAACACATCAAGACACAACGGACGGGCTGTCGTCAGCGAAGCAGTGCGTGACCTCCTTAATATACATCGTGACACAACGGACGGACTGTCGTCAGCGAAGCAGCGTGTGACCTCCTTTATATATACTTCGTGACACAACGGACGGACTGTCGTCAGCGAAGCAGTGTGTGACCTCCTTTATATACATCGTGACACAACGGACGGGCTGTCGTCAGCGAAAGCAGTGTGTGACCTCCTTAATATACATCGTGAGACAACGGACGGACTGTCGTCAGCGAAGCAGCGTGTGACCTCCTTTATATACTTCGTGACACAACGGACGGACTGTCGTCGAGAAGCAGTGTGTGACCTCCTTTATATACTTCGTGACACAACGGACGGACTGTCGTCAGCGAAGCAGTGTGTGACCTCCTTTGTATACATCAAGACACAACAGACGGGATGTCGTCAGCGAAACAGTGTGTAACCTCCTTTATATACCTTATGACAGAGAACGGACTTGATGAAGCTGGTGGAGTTGTGTACACCCCTTTATGACATCAAGACAAAATTCAACGACACACTGTAAAATATCCCTTACTACACGAGACACAATGAACCTAATATTGTTGCCAAAGCACTGGGAAACGTCTTTTACGGCAAGGCAAAATGGACTGGCCGTAGTCTTGGAACATTGTCAATAATCCTGTACTACTCCAAGACAGAACTGACGGACAGACATTGACGGAGCAGTGTCAATATCTGCGCGCGCGCGCACGCGCGCGCGCACACACACACACACACACACACACACACACACACACACACACACACACACACACACATGAAAGAAAGGAAAAGAGAAGCAATTGATCGACTGTCACACTTAAATTTACACATATTTTAGGGTGTCGTTCGCCCTTAGACTGTGGACAGGGTAGAAATTTCAACCCAAATTTTCGTTTTCAAAAACAAAGAAAGAAAGAAAGAAAGAAAGAAACAAAAAAAGCCTCCGACCATTCGAGACTACACTTTCTAGTCTGTTTTTGCACTCCTGTCCCCGCGCGCGCCATCCTCCCTGGGTCTGTGTTTGCGCTCCTGTCAAACGCGCGCCACCCTCCCTGGGTCTGTGTTTGCACTTCTGTCTCTCCGCGCGCGCCACCTTCCCTGGGTCTGTGTTTGCACTCCTGTCAAACGCGCGCCACCCTCCCTGGGTCTGTGTTTGCACTTCTGTCTCCGCGCGCGCCACCCTCCCTGGGTCTGTGTTTGCACTTCTGTCTCCGCGCGCGCCACCCTCTCTGGGTCTGTGTTTGCACTCCTGTCTCCGCGCGCGCCACCTTCCCTGGTCTGTGTTTGCACTTCTGTCTCCGCGCGCGCAACCCTCCCTGGGTCTGTGTTTGCACTTCTGTCAAACCTGCGCCACCCTCCCTGGGTCTGTGTTTGCACTCCTGTCAAACGCGCGCCACCCTCCCTGGGTCTGTGTTTACACTCTTGTCCCCGTGCGCCACTCTCCCTGGGTCTGTGTTTACACTCCTGTCAAACGTGCGCCACCCTCTCTGGGTCTGTGTTTACACTCTTGTCCCTGTGCGCCACCCTCCCTGGGTCTGTGTTTGCCCTCCTGTCAAACCTGCGCCACCCTTCCTGGGTCTGTGTTTGCACTCCTGTCAAACCTGCGCCACCCTCCCTGGGTCTGTGTTTCACTCCTGTCCCCGCGCGCGCCACCCTCCCTGGGTCTGTGTTTGCACTCCTGTCTCCGCGCGCGCCACCCTCCCTGGGTCTGTGTTTGCACTCCTGTCAAACGTGCGCCATCCTCCCTGGTCTGTGTTTACACTCCTGTCCCCGTGCGCCACCCTCCCTGGGTCTGTGTTTACACTCCTGTCCCCGTGCGCCACCCTCCCTGGGTCTGTGTTTACACTCCTGTCAAACGCGCGCCACCCTCCCTGGGTCTGTGTTTGCACTCCTGTCAAACCTGCGCCACCTTCCCTGGGTCTGTGTTTGCACTTCTGTCTCCGCGCGCGCCACCTTCCGTGGGTCTGTGCTTGTGCTCCTGTCAAACGTGCGCCACCCTCCCTGGGTCTGTGTTTACACTCCTGTCCCCGTGCGCCACCCTCCCTGGGTCTGTGTTTACACTCCTGTCAAACGCGCGCCACCCTCCCTGGGTCTGTGTTTGCACTCCTGTCAAACCTGCGCCACCCTCCCTGGGTCTGTGTTTCACTCCTGTCCCCGCGCGCGCCCACCCTCCCTGGGTCTGTGTTTGCACTCCTGTCTCCGCGCGCGCCACGCTCCCTGGGTCTGTGTTTGCACTTCTGTCTCCGCGCGCGCCACCCTCCCTGGGTCTGTGTTTGCACTCCTGTCAAACGCGCGCCACCCTCCCTGGGTCTGTGTTTGCACTTCTGTCTCGCGCGCGCCACCTTCCCTGGGTCTGTGCTTGTGCTCCTGTCAAACGTGCGCCACCCTCCCTGGGTCTGTGTTTACACTCTTGTCCCCGTGCGCCACCCTCTCTGGGTCTGTGTTTACACTCTTGTCCCCGTGCGCCACCTTACCTGGGTCTGGTTTTGCCCTCCTGTCAAACGCGCGCCACCCTCCCTGGGTCTGTGCTTGTGCTCCTGTCAAACGTGCGCCACCCTCCCTGGGTCTGTGTTTACACTCTTGTCCCCGTGCGCCACCTTCCCTGGGTCTGGTTTTGCCCCTCCTGTCAAACGCGCGCCACCCTCCCTGGGTCTGTGTTTGCACTCCTGTCAAACCTGCGCCCCCTCCCTGGGTCTGTGTTTGCACTTCTGTCTCCGCGCGCGCCCACCTTCCCTGGGTCTGTGCTTGTGCTCCTGTCAAACGTGCACCACCCTCCCTGGGTCTGTGTTTACACTCTTGTCCCCGTGCGCCACCCCTCTCTGGGTCTGTGATACACTCTTGTCCCCGTGCGCCACCCTCTCTGGGTCTGTGTTTACACTCTTGTCCCCGTGCACCACCCTCCCTGGGTCTGTGTTTACACTCTTGTCCCCGTGCGCCACCCTCTCTGGGTCTGTGTTTACACTCTTGTCCCCGTGCGCCACCTTCGCTGGGTCTGGTTTTGCGCTCCTGTCAAACGCGCGCCACCCCCTCCCTGGGTCTGTGTTTGCACTCCTGTCAAACCTGCGCCACTCTCCCTGGGTCTGTGTTTCACTCCTGTCTCCGCGCGCGCGCCACCTTCCCTGGGTCTGTGTTTGCACTTCTGTCTCCGCGCGCGCCACCCTCCCTGGGTCTGTGTTTGCACTCCTGTCAAACGCGCGCCACCCTCCCTGGGTCTGTGTTTACACTCCTGTCCCCGTGCGCCACCCTCCCTGGGTCTGTGTTTACACTCCTGTCCCCGTGCGCCACCCTCTCTGGGTCTGTGTTTACACTCTTGTCCCCGTGCGCCACCTTCCCTGGTCTGTGTTTACACTCCTGTCAAACGCGCGCCACCCTCCCTGGGTCTGTGTTTGCACTCCTGTCAAACCTGCGCCACCTTCCCTGGGTCTGTGTTTGCACTTCTGTCTCCGCGCTCGCCACCTTCCCTGGGTCTGTGCTTGTGCTCCTGTCAAACGTGCGCCACCCTCCCTGGGTCTGTGTGTTTAACTCTTGTCCACGTGCGCCATCCTCTCTGGGTCTGTGTTTACACTCTTGTCCCCGTGCGCCACCTTTCCTGGGTCTGGTTTTGCGCTCCTATCAAACGCGCGCCACCCTCCCTGGGTCTGTGTTTGCACTCCTGTCAAACGCGCGCCACCCTCCCTGGGTCTGTGTTTACACTCCTGTCCCCGTGCGCCACCCTCTCTGGTCTGTGTTTTACACTCTTGTCCCCATGAGCCAGCCTCTCTGGGTCTGTGTTTACACTCTTTTCCCCGTGCGCCACCCTCCCTGGGTCTGTGTTTACACTCATGTCAAACGTGCGCCACCCTCCCTGGGTCTGTGTTTACACTCCTGTCAAACGTGCGCCACCCTCCCTGGGTCTGTGTTTGCACTCCTGTCAAACGCGCGCCACCCTCCCTGGGTCTGTGTTTGCACTTCTGTCTCCGCGCGCGCCACCTTCCCTGGGTCTGTGTTTGTGCTCCTGTCAAACGTGCGCCACCCACCCTGGGTCTGTGTTTACACTCTTGTCCCCGTGCGCCACCCTCTCTGGGTCTGTGTTTTACACTCTTGTCCCCGTGAGCCAGCCTCTCTGGGTCTGTGTTTACACTCTTGTCCCCGTGCGCCACCCTCCCTGGGTCTGTGTTTACACTCTTGTCCCCGTGCGCCACCCTCCCTGGGTCTGTGTTTTACACTCCTGGCAAACGTGCGCCACCCTCTCTGGGTCTGTGTTTACACTCTTGTCCCCATGCGCCACCCTCCCTGGGTCTGTGTTTACACTCTTGTCCCTGTGCGCCACCCTCCCTGGGTCTGTGTTTGCCCTCCTGTCAAACCTGCGCCACCCTCCCTGGGTCTGTGTTTGCACTCCTGTCAAACCTGCGCCACCCTCCCTGGGTCTGTGTTTACACTCTTGTCCCTGTGCGCCACCCTCCCTGGGTCTGTGTTTGCCCTCCTGTCAAACCTGCGCCACCCTCCCTGGGTCTGTGTTTGCACTCCTGTCAAACCTGCGCCACCCTCCCTGGGTCTGTGTTTCACTCCTGTCCCCCGCGCGCGCCACCCTCCCTGGGTCTGTGTTTCACTCCTGTCCCCGCGCGCGCCACCTTCCCTGGGTCTGTGTTTGCATTTCTGTCTCCGCGCGCGCCACCCTCCCTGGGTCTGTGTTTGCACTCCTGTCAAACGCGCGCCACCCTCCCTGGGTCTGTGTTTGCACTTCTGTCTCCGCGCGCGCGCCACCTTCCCTGGGTCTGTGTTTGTGCTCCTGTCAAACGTGCGCCACCCTCCCTGGGTCTGTGTTTACACTCTTGTCCCCGTGCGCCACCCTCCCTGGGTCTGTGTTTACACTCCTGTCAAACGCGCGCCACCCTCCCTGGGTCTGTGTTTGCACTTCTGTCTCCGCGCGCGCCACCTTCCCTGGGTCTGTGTTTGCACTCCTGTCAAACGTGCGCCACCCTCCCTGGGTCTGTGTTTTTACACTCTTGTCCCCATGAGCCAGCCTCTCTGGGTCTGTGTTTACACTCTGTCCCCATGAGCCAGCCTCTCTGGGTCTGTGTTTACACTCTGTCCCCGTGCGCCACCCTCCCTGGGTCTGTGTTTACACTTCTGTCTCCGCGCGTGCCACCCTCCCTGGGTCTGGGTCTGTGTTTGCACTCCTGTCATACGTGCGCCACCCTCTAGGTCTGTGTCTGTGTTTGCACTCCTGTCCCTGCGCGTGCCACCCTCCCTAGGTCTGGGTCTGTGTTTGCACTCCTGTCCCCGCGCGCGTCACCCTCCCTGGGTCTGGGTCTGTGTTTGCACTCCTGTCCCCGCGAGCGTCACCCTCCCTGGGTCTGTGTCTGTGTTTACACTCCTGTTCCCGTGCGCGCCACCCTCCCTGGGTCTGTCTTTCTTCAGGTTTATATTATTTCCCCTACTTGCACAGTCTGCCTAGGATCTATGCTCACCCCTATTTCTGCGCCCCGAGGTCTATGTTCCATACAGCTCTATAGTGACCGGACCCCAGGTTAGTATTTCCCGTGGGTTTACATTCACATTGGTATATATGCTTACTCAGTCTCTAAGTTTTATATACCCCCCCCCCCCCCCCCCCGTGACCCAGGTCTCTATCCCTCCTTCCCTCCTTTCATACCATCTGCTCTTAGCTCATTCAGCCCCTTCTCTCGCACGTGGCCGAGCGCATCTTCCCATAACACCCCCCCCCCCCCCCACCCGCATCCCTCCCCTCCGCCCCTAGTTGCCCAGGTTTATGTCCCCACTCCCACGCAGCTGTGGTTACGCGACTGAAAGCTTAGTGACCCACAGTGTGTCGGTTTGACCCAAAGAGGGCGTTGCCTTCCATTGATCTGACTGGGTTGTGGCGACACAGATCGTGGGTAAAGATCAGAAGACCCCCCAAAAATGGGCCATGGAGATACAGATGACGATGTGATGCAACGGCGTTCAGGAACGGTTGACAGACGTCAAGATGAAGTTCTAGGTCATGGCAACCTGAACTGTGGCTAATGGGTCAAAGTTAGCATTGCACTTCTTTAGATAAGACCTAGGCTTAATTAAGTATAGCATGTGCATTTCAAGGCTCAATGCATGTTGTCTAGTTTTAAAATGATATATCGATACTCAGAAAATAGTGAAAAGACCTGTATCATATAACTAACTACCTTACACCCAGACTCTGGTCACTGACCTAGTTTACGGTCGAATGTCAAGTTTGGCAAAAACCAGTTTTCTTTTTAGCAGATACGGTGTAGTGTGCATGTCCTGGTTCTTTATGTATTGCCCGGCTTTACAATCAGATAGTGGTACGCACAGAATAAAGGAAAAGACCACGTATTGCATCATTGTTATTGTCTCGCCTTCTTCCGTTGAAGCTTATGGATGGGCGCGCATGGAATATGTCTAACACAGGAGAACTGAGGGTTGAACGTCTCTCTCTCTCCTCACTTTTGTACCTCCATCTCTCTTCTCCCACCTCACTCTCTCTCTCTCTCTCTCTCTCTCTCTCTCTCTCTCTCTCTCCCACCAACCTTTAACAATCATAATCGATGTGGGGACACCTTTTCCTTTTACTGATAATAATTTCGTCATGACCTATTTGAGCCATCTTCAACTTTGTCTTCACTGGGGTGATCATTGATGCAGAACTCGGGTCATCATGACGCCGTGTGTGAACACTTCTGTAAGGCGTGCCACGATTTAACTCGGTCCACTTGACCTTTAACCCCAAATCCGGGTCAAAACGATCCAGTTTGGGTTATTCAGTTTCTATCAGAGTCACGGTGAGACATTTGGGATTATTGAGTCTTTTAAAATCCTTATTTGGCATTTTTTGTCCTGTACTCTATGCTTCCTGCCACAATGAACTGCAGATATTAATTTAGGTCATTCTAACACATTAATCTGAATTTTGTGTGTGTGTGTGTGTGTGTGTGTGTGTGTGTCCCCCATCTCTGCGCCACCTCAGAGGCAGTGCACACACGCCGCTCATTCCGACACTCCGTCCACAGCCACAGCCCGGTCGGCCCCGCCGCAGCCCCGGCACCGGCAATCCACAGGGAGCAGTCAATGTCAAGTCGTCAAGAGGCAACCCACCGGAGGAGACACTGCACTGCTGCCGAGTCACTTCGGTGGTGTTCAGTGGCGTCTGTTCTGATCTAACATACGCAGGACACCACCTACTAAGCCCCCTACTGACGACAATAATTGCTTAGTCGCGGAGCTCTCCCTCCAGAGGGCCCCCCTCCGGAGGGCGCCACACGTCCGTCCAGCGACAGCCCCCATGGGCTCGCCGTTACCGGTGACCCCAACGGAACCAAACCAAGTCCACAGACGGGAGAGGACATTGAAATTGAGGTCACCATGAGAGCAGGGCATGAAGGGCCACAGAATTTGAGACTTTTTTATATGCTGATCGATGAGAATGATTAAGATGATGCCACGGATTTCCATTTCGGTCTGAGACTACATGACATGGCTGTACTCTATGCTTCCTTTCATGATATATCCCGGCGTTAACCAGGCCGGAGATATACAGACACCTGCAGTGTTGGTCAGGAAATTTGACAACACTCTCAGAAACGTATCCATTAAGTGGATGAAACTCAACTGTGTGATCTTAGTCTTCCCAACTGAGTCCGTAGCAACTCAACTCTGGGTAGGAGCCGGCCAGGGCAGAAAACCCCACATGACTTCTGATGGGATTCGAACTCACGACCTCCCAGCCGGGAGTCCGCGACGCTAACCACTTCGCCACAGCGGCAGGTGACATTAATCTGAATTTTAGTCATATGACTCACTTTGGATCAGTCAATATTTGACCACAATATCACCGGCACTTTGGACAGTTAATATTTTCACCTCAATATCACCGGCACTTCGGTCAGTCGATATTTTCAGCGTTTGAGTAATCACGAATCAACGTTCATTATATTTATCCACATCTTGATGTGAACCGGAGCAAAATTCATTCTAAATTAAAGACAAAACGGATCTTATGAACTCTTTTGTCAATTCAAACATATCACCGAGTTAACACATCACCGTCTAAAGATCTAACTTTTCACCACATTATCTTCGATTTTGCATTTTGAACGCTGTCCACATCACCAATTCCACTGCCTCCTGCTCTCAGTCATCATGACCCGAAATGGGTTAGTTTTCCCTTCAATCGGTTAGACCAGCTGGGTCACTGCCACCAACTTCCGATCCGTCAGGTCGCTTTAGTTTTTGATATAGGTCACTATCTCTTGACTTAAATCACTTGATCTTTGATCTGGAACACAGTTTTCATTACGTAAAATCGATGACTTTGATCTCGACCGTGTTCTGATTCAGACCAGTTCATTTGTTTTCTTCGTTAAGAGTCATTTTAATGATGACTGAGAGAATGATTGCGATAACAACATACAGATTCCAACTGAACCCTCTTTATCACGATAAATTCCAAATGAACACATTTGTGTTTCCAACATAGTGAGCAAGAGTGTTACTTTTAAATGGTGTCTTGAATGAAAACGTTGGCTCTTCTAATACACAGGAAAATCAGTTAATTCCCTGCGTATGCGTGCACTGTGAGTCCCCCCCCCCACTCCCCCCTCCCTCTCCCGCACACTGGTTGCGACGCTAAAACCTCTGCCTACGCAGTAATTTTGTCCTTTTTCTAATTCATTTTACGTGCTATGTTTGGTCCATGTTCGCATAATGTTTGGTATGTCTAAAAAAGAAGAAATCAAGGACTTTTTTAGATGAATGTATTTTCAAAACTCTCAGAGATTCTGCGCTGAGACAACGCATGGATAAATGAATAAACAAAACACAGAGAACTAATTAAGTGCCGAGTTTGACGTTCAATGTTTAGTAATGGCATGCAGACAAGTTGATACAAAAAGCACTCACCTAATACACTTATGGATAGAATTCTTTTCACCATCAGCTACAATCCAGTTTTACAGAATTTCACAAAATTTGGGCCAGGGAGATTTTGCGAGCCAAGTGCCTGTGTGTGTGTGTGTGTGTGTGTGTGTGTGTGTGTGTGTGTTGCTGAATCAGTCGAATCAGTTGATTTGTCATTGCAAAATTAATAGGAACATCTTCAAACATATGTAGCTCATCTCCCCTATCATCTCCACTGTCGATCGACTCTCCTTTGTTATTGGAACCGCCTTGAATACATTCTTCAATAACTTGTTCTAAAGAAACGATCTGCCGGCGCCGAGCTGCCTTTTCGACTGGCACACGGAAAGGCCGGTGCCAGAAACGTGGGCAGTTCAGATCGGAAAAAACCTGGCAAGGGTTTCCTTGTTTCAGCCACAGACAGCGAACGAGAACTTAGCTTCAACTTAAGAAGTAGGGCACGCAGGCAGGAGTTACTTCTCTTACACCGTTAGGGTTGAATAGCAGAATTTTTTTCACAATAAGAACGCACGGATGAGTGGTCGAAGACAGCAGAGCTCTCACTCCGTGCACGGCACAGTGCGCGCCATAGGCGGCAGAACATGAGCAACGCACGGCACGGTGCGCGCCGTCGGCGGCGGAGCTATGAGCAACGTACGGCACAGTGTGCGCTGTAGGCGGCGGAGCTATGAGCAACGTACGGCACGGTGCGCGCCGTCGGCGGCGGAGCTATGAGCAACGCACGGCACGGTGCGCGCTGTAGGCGGCGGAGCTATGAGCAACGTACGGCACGGTGTGCGCTGTAGGCGGCGGAGCTATGAGCAACGTACGGCACGGTGCGCGCCGTCGGCGGCGGAGCTATGAGCAACGTACGGCACGGTGCGCGCTGTAGGCGGCGGAGCTATGAGCAACGTACGGCACGGTGTGCGCTGTAGGCGGCGGAGCTATGAGCAACGCACGGCACGGTGTGCGCTGTAGGCGGCGGAGCTATGAGCAACGCACGGCACGGTGTGCGCTGTAGGCGGCGGAGCCTTGAGCAACGCACAGAGCCGTGTGCGCCGTTGGCTAATTGAATAGACTGTATTCATGCAATAAAAGACTATGCCAAAAACAAAACAAAACAAAAAAAAAAACCATACTCCTGGATAAATGAAATATGCTCAATACCATACCTCTCTTTGAATAGAAAACGAATTAAACGCTCCAAAGGACCCGGGAAAGCGTCGAAAAAAAAAAGAAGAAGAAAACAAATCAAATGGTCTTAACTGAAATTATGCCACAATGATTTGCTCCCAATGTTCCCCTTGTAAAAAGAATGGAAAGAAAAAAAAAATGCAGTTGAGCTATGCTTTCATTTAAAGTTTAGTGCAGTTGAGAAAGTTTTAAGTCACAACCAGCCGTCGTGGCGAAGTGGTTGGCGTCGCGGACTCCCGGCTGGGAGGTCGTGGGTTCGAATCCCATTAGAGTCATGTGGGTTTTTCTGCCCCGACCGGCTCCTACCCAGAGTTGAGTTTGCTGCGGACTCAGCTGGGAAGACTGGACCACACAGTTGAGTTTCATCCACTTAATGGATGTGTTTCTGAGAGTGTTGCTCAAATTTCCTGACCAACACTGCAGGTGTCTGTATCTTTCGGGCCTGGTTGACGCCGGGATATATTATGAAAGGAAGCATAGAGTACAGCCCTGTCATGTAGTCTCAGACGGAAATGGAAATCCATAGCATCATCTTAATCATCCTCATCCTCATCGATCAGCATAAGAAAAAAATGTCTCAAATTCTGTGGCCATTCATGCCCTGCTCTCATGGTGACCTCAGTTTCGATGTCCTCTCCACGTCTGTGGCCTTGGTTTGGTTCCGTCAGGGTCACCGGTATCGGCGAGCCCAAGGGGGCTGTCGTTAGACGGACGTGGTGGCGCCCTCCGGAGGGAGAGCTCACTCACGCCGGCTCTGCAACTAAGCAATTATTGTCGTCAGTAGGGGGCTAATTAGGTGGTGTCCTGCGTATGTTAGATCAGAACAGGCGCCACTGAACACCACTGAAGTGACTCGCAGCAGTGCAGTGTCTCCTCCGGTGGGTTGCCTCTTGACGACTTGACTGCTCCCTGTGGATTGCCTGTGCCAGGGCTGCGGCAGGGCTGACCGGGCTGTGGCTATGGACGGGGTGTCGGAATGAGCAGCGTGGGTGCACTGCCTCTGAGGTGGCCCAGAGGTTGGGACAGAAAAAAAAAAGGTTCAAGTCACTGTGAAAGAAACATGTAATATCGAGGCACCTGAACCAAGAAATGACGAGCGAGACAACAACAACAAATTAGGATCGCCTGATCTTATACGTCAACAAATGCCATACAGATGACATGGGTCACATTGCCATAACTCATCTGGGCCAATATCAATCGATTTGGGTTATAATTATTATCTGTAACTAGATCCAGATCAGAATGAAACACATCGGGTAGCTTTCACTTTCGACCCCAACTTAAGTCACTTGGACAGTATTGATGTGGGGGGCCGGAACAGCTCAGTGGTAGAGCGCTGGACTCGTAATTTTGGGGTTGCGGGTTCGAATGTCCGCCGGGCCGTTTCGGTACAGGGGGATTTTCCCTCGGAGTTAACATTAGTTCTGACTCCATTTCCCATACAGTCCTTCGAATGAGACTATAAACCGAGGTTCCGTGTGTGAACGCACGCATAACATCTTACACACACGTAAAATCCCATCACCAACTTTCGGAAGAGAAGGCCAGTTTGGCCGTTGGTACGGATTACACGTTACACATAGCATGCACCTTCCCCGAAGATGGGGTATGGCTGCCTTTATGGCGGGATAAAAAAAAAAAAATCATACACACAAAACCCCACTCCCTATACAGGGGGTGTCCGCAGGAGCATCAGCTGCGTACGCAGAAGAATTGATGTCACCTGACCTTAGACTTCAACATGGGTCGCCCTGACCCATTTTTTTTTTGTCACCACAATTGCATTTTTATCTGGGTCACTAAAATCCATGTGGACTCACTCGACCTTTTAAGCATAGCGTGGGTCACCTGGTCTCATTCTGTGTCATCAATGTTTAATTTTATTCCGGGTGTCTATGACACAAGCTAGATCACCTTGACTGTTGACTTTGACCTCTGTCACCACGACTTGCTTTGTTATTTGATATTTGACCTCGTTTTAGGTCACTATCGGTTATTTGGCGTGACCTAGCGATCAAGCTTAGTCGAAACGACAATGGCTGTCTCTTGGACCTTTTGTCTTGAGCCTTGAGGTGGTAACGACTATTAAATGGGCCACCTCGACTTTTACCTGGGTCTCAATTGCCACAACATACTCAGTTAATCTTGAATTAGATTAGGACATCCAGCCCATTTGAGGTCATCTGTCCTCAGGCATCAAAAGAGGACATGACCTCAGCCTCATTCAGCTGACAACTAGATACAGGGATGCGCCTTCCTTCCGACAACAGTCGTGGAATGGAACAGCCTGTTAGCAGAACCTGCACGGGCCATCACTTGTGACACGCCATGTGTGTCGAGAGTACAAGTCCAAACAAACAATGACCAACCTTTTTTCCCACCCCTCACCCCCCCTCCGTCATCCCTACCACCAGTTTCATGACCCATGACGTCGGCGTTCCTGAGAGAAACCGTCATCCCTACCACCAATTCCCTGACCCATGACGTCAGCATTCCACAAAGACACTTAATCACTACCACCAGTTCCCTAATCCATGACGTCGGCCTTCCACAAAGAAACCTTCATCCCTACCACCAATTCTCTAACCCATGACGACGGCCCTCCAGAAAGAAACCGAGGCCGAAAAAAGTGGACTTGACACATCGTGGCGTGATTCAGGACAGTGACACATCCTCTATGTTTCAGTTAGGGGCGAGAATGGTCAGCAGATAGATCAAAAGAAGTAGAAAAGGTCAATCAAATCCAAGATGGCGACGTTTGAGATTGCTACGTTCATGACGAATGGTACATACAAGGAAAAACTGATATTCATCTGATTAGATGCTAATCTTTTGACATGAAATTGTGTTCATCCAGTCATAAAAAGCGACTGAATGTGTACGGTATACTCATAAACAGGGGAAAATGTCATCCTTGATATCACCCCTTATTGGATGTTGGTTGTTTGTCAACGGTCAAAACGACAAGACAATATCAAATAAGGTGTAACATGAAGAATCTATCGTCCATACAGATTTCGAAGGCCATCGCTCTGAACGGGTGGACATTATGACGCTGATTGGGCCAGCCTCAGTCGTGACGTGCATGCTTCTTGCAATGTCCACGCAACCATTGATCGTGACGTCGGTCGTGACGTCGTACGAAAAACTGCAAAGACTTGCTGACAAAGGGGATGGAGATTTGATAAAAGGCATCGAAGACGTCATCAACGAACGACAGGAAACGATCAAAAATTTAACGGCGTGAGTCTCTCTCTCTCTCTCTCTCTCTCTCTCTCTCTCTCTCTGCTTATCTAGAGCGACTTTCTTTCGTCACGGCTCTGTACAGTCATGTAACCTGGACTGCTCTTCATCTATTTCATGTACAGACTTGCATCCATACGCATGAGCAAATCTATTATGAAGTGCATACGTGTGTGTGTGTGTGTGTGTGTGTGTGTGTGTGTGTGTGTGTGTGTGTGTACACGTACGTACGTACGTGCGTGCGTGCGTACGTGTGTGTGTGTGTGCGTGTGTGTGTGTGTGTGTGTGTGTGTGTGTGTGTGTGTGTGTGTGTGTGTGTGTGTGCCCTGTGTAGCATACTGGAGCAGTATTACAAGAGTCCAAAGGAAGATTACCAGTTCCAAGCGGACCATCCTAACGACTTCTACCTCCTGGTCAAGCATCACATCTCTGTCTGGTACGGCGGTGACACCGACGAGGACCTCTTCCCAGGTAAGGCTGTCAAGGCGCTGTTCCATGGACAGATTAGCACCTGGTCGGGTCAACCCGTATAGTACATGGATTATGTGTCTCCCCCATCTGCACAATATACGGTCCACTGGGTGCTGTTCTCGCTTGTCCTCTTCTGAACGAATAGCCCCCCTTTCCCAGCGAATTGTTACTACATCCTGGGTGTAAACACAGTCAGTCTGGGCCGCACGCATGCGGTTCTCCCATACGCGCCTGACGGAATGGCGAGAACCTGGTTTTCTCCTCCTTGTAGACCCAAAGAATCGTGTTCCCCTGTCTCCAAATGGTGGGTGACAAAGGACACAGTGGGTTTCGTTCGGGTGTGGGACACGCGAGGGTGGAAGAGTGGATGACTAAGATTCGTGTCAGACTATGGAGTAGTAAATGTACACGGCCACAGGATTGCAAAGAGCATGATCATCATGCCCACCAAATTGGAATCCACACGCAGGGAGCGTCATTTCATGTTAACTTGAATTTTGCTGTCCTGTCTTTTGCTGGCAAGAAGTTTGCATGACGGTTTACATCACTTGCATTCAATGAACAAATAAACACAATGCATTCGCAGTCATCAGGACAAGTGAGCAACAAAAGACCTTTGGCTTATACATATATATGTTAACATGTACACATACAAAGGATCAGTTCATATCTTAAACTCATCATAGGAGTGGATTTATTTTCAAATGTGGATGTGGCGGTGGCGGACAGGGAGAGGGCTGTGTGTGTGTGTGTGTGTGTGTGTGTGTGGTGTGGTGGTGGTGGTGGTCGTCGTCGTCCCAAGATTATTGGAGGATCTGTACAGCCGAATATTTAGCAAAACACTGACGACCGGGGGTAGGGGGGGGGGGGGGGGGGGGGGGGGGGATGCCAAAGGATAGTGAAGGTGAAGACTTGAGTTTGCAATGAAATAGAAGTCTGAACCCCCCCACATCCCTCTTCTGCCCCTGTGCAACAATGAATGTATATGGCATGATGACGGAACCCTCCTCCTCCTCCTCCACCTCCTCGTCATCATCGTTATCACCACCATCATTATCGTCAACATCATTCTTCTTCTTCTTCTTCTTCTTCTTCTTCTTCTTCTTCTTCTTTCTTTCTCTTTCATATCTGGTCTGTTTGTCACTGTCAAAAAAATGCTTCTGAACTTACTACCGTCCCAAATAATAACCAGTGCAATGAATACATCGACCAGTACGAACGACGGCAAATTTCACTATGCTCATGGACCATAGCACTAAACATTAAAACATTAAACACTTGACAAGGCCGTCGTTCTTCTTGCCATTATCGGTCATCTGTCAATACACTGACTTCCAAAAATATTTGGATTTTGGAATAAATGCTTTTACTTACATGTATAATAAACATGCCCCCACCCAACTTTCACCCCCTACCCCACCCCCGCCTGAAGTTTAAACGGATGAAACGTCAGATTGAACCTTTCAGCTTGGTAGAAGCAATAGATACATATAGATACAGTATGCATTTGATATGTAATAAACGTTACTTTGGAACTATTTGGAATACTATCAATAAACTGACCAACAAAGAATACCCCAGATCACACATACTGACTGACTGAAACCAATTTATTGTCAGATTAACTCAAAGTTGTACTGACAAATCACACATACATTGAAAGACATTTCCTCAAACACGATTAACGATTACTGTATGAATATCGCAGATAATTAAATTACGTGTGAAGCGTGGAGAAACACACAAGCTACAATCTTTCAACACATAGTCGTATACCTAGAGATACTAATCGTAAATTTCCAAACAAGTCTTAAATAAATGCTAGCGAACCGTCCAGAGAAACGTGGACAAACGAGTCACAAGTCAAAACACAACGCGTTTCGACCTCTTAGGTCTTCTTCAGGTAAGACACAAACGAATAAAATAACAAAAATTCACTTAGCTTTGATCGCTTCAGAGTTCAGCGCAAGGAAGAACGCGTTGAATGAACGCAAAATGTCAATTTTTTATATAATGATTAACAGTTTATGCATCGTTCCTATCCTTGACACAATCAAATACAAAATGTCCGCAAAGATCAGACAACAGTGTCATCAAAATCTCCGCACGTGTAATGTCTGACATTCTCACGTGAAAGTATAATCTTGGCATCAGCAAAACTATTTGCCAGTATGTTTAAAGCAAGCAAAGGTGATTCCATTGTTTAAAAGTCAGTGATTCGACGAATCCTTCAAACTAAAGGACAATAACAATCTTGGCAGTATTGTCAAAAACGCTACTTAAGCGCATTAAATGCATAGAATTCGATCTTAATAAGACACAGACTAATTCATCCTTGTCCGCCTGGATGTGGTAGAGATCAGCCTTATCACAAAGCACTGATGCAAATGATTGATACGTTATTTTTTTATATTGATAACAACGAATTAACATGTATTGTTTTTGCTAAAAGTTTTGAAATTATTAGCCATGTTCTTAAAAAAAAAGTCACCTGGTTGTTTCTCTGGCCTTGCCGAAAGCACTATTCAAAATGTCTCTAAGTTTAATGTCATTCTCTTAAATATCAATGATTTACTCTGTCTTACAGGGCAAAACTCAAACCAAACCCTTTTCACTACACACACTGAACTCCTGTGCAAGTATCCACGAACATCTGTTTAATGATTTTTTTTTTTTTTTTTACAATCTTGGTGTCAGACGGGTTACCAGACACTGATGTGCAACGACTTCATCCACGAAGTGAAGTCCCTTAACCGGTGTACCACAGACTGACAGACTAATTCTGGCATCAGATTTGCCGATGCAGTAAGCTGGGCCTATAGAGCAAACAGCCCAGAGGTCTGGGAGGTCACACTGGTTGACTCCCCTGTCAACAGCGCGGGTCACAAAGGCGCCACCCCCAACCCCCCCCCCCCTCCCCTTCCCACAGGTGGACAGAACGCAGGCTGATCTGTGCGGACCACCCTCTCCAAGACGTCCTCCGGCACAGTCCTTCATTCAGGGCAGAATCTCCCGTCACTGTTCGGACCTGCGGGGCGTGG
>JADBJO010004058.1:10000-20000 GCA_016801955.1 Conus betulinus | reverse complement strand
GGGGTCTGTATTTTCCCTCCCTGAATTTCATGGGGTATGTATTTTTCTACGTAAATTTCTTGGGTCTGTATTTTTCCTACCTAAATTTCACGGGGTCTCTATATTTCCTCCCCTAAGCGTCACGGTTTTTATGTTTCCTCCCTAAGTTTCATGGTCTGTATTTTTCCTCCCTAAATTTGACGGTCTCTTTTTTTCTTCCCCTAAATTTCATGGTCTCTATATTTCCCTCCCTAGATTTTATGGGGTCTGTATTTTTCCTCACTAAATTTCATGTTTTTTTCCTCCCTAAATTTCATGGTGTCTCTATACTTCCTGTCTAAGTTTCATGGTCTTTATATTTCATGGGGTCTGTATTTTTACTCTCTAAGTTTCACGGTCTGTATTTTGCCTACTTAAAGTTAATGGGGTCTCTATCCCCCCCCCCCCCCCCCATCCCCTAGATTTTACGGGGTCTGTATTTTTTCCTCCCTAAGTTTCATGGTCTGTATTTTCCTCCCTGAATTTCATGGGGTCTGTATTTTCCTCCTTGAATTTCATGGGGTCTGTATTTTCCTCCCTGAATTTCATGGGGTCTGTTCTTGCCTCCCTGAATTTCATGGGGTCTGTAATTTCCCTCCCTGAATTTCATGGGGTCTGTTTTTTTCCCTCCCTGAATTTCATGGGTCTGTTTTTTTTTCTCCCTGAATTTCATGGGGTCTGTTTTTTTTTCCCCCTGAATTTCATGTTTTTTTTTTTTCCTCCTTGAATTTCATGGGGTCTGTATTTTTCCTCCCTATATTTCACCAGGTCTGTAATTTTCCTCCGTAAATGTCATGAGGTTTGTATTTTTCCACCCTGAATTTCACGGGGTTAGTATTTTTCCTCCCCCCAAGTCTTACAGGGTCTGTATTTTCCCTCACTGGTGGAGGATTATCAATCGCCAGATGTCTGAGGTTGTCCACTAGACCGAATGTAGAGTTCCATTGCAGTTGTTTCCTGCAGCAAGGAAGCGGTTCCTGTGGTGGTGTTGTGGCGTGCTGTAGATCTGGTATAGGACAGTTCCTCTTGAGCAATTTCTGTGGCAGTTATGACGGACTAAAAGGTATGCCATTCTCGTTTCTTGTCATACAGTGTTCTTAACTTGGAATAGACTGATGATGCTTGAGGATATTGACGGGTTTATAGTAGACCGTAACTTTGAATATGTGAATGAATTACTTCCTTTTAATCCTACTTTAACACATCCCTCGTTCGTAAGTTGTGTGGGCTGTGGCTGATTTTGTGTTTCTTCTTCTTTTAGTTCACAATGTGTAACTTACCATCTTAAAAGTTAAAGCTGGAAGTAAAGAAGACGAGAAATACTCTACGCAAATGACAAACAGAAAACAAAACGTAGGAATCAAACAAACAACACAGTACGTAAAGTAGATCAATTATCTCTAAACCTGATTCATCATTAATGCATTTCAGCGCTGCCCGCTCTGTTTTGGACTGCATGATGGCCAATTATAACCCATCATCCCTTCATGGGAAATCATATTATAATCCATCATCCCTTCATGGGAAATCATAATTATTATAATCCATTATCTCTTCATGGGAAATCATAATTATTATAATCCATCATCCCTTCATGGGAAATCATAATTATTATAATCCATTATACCTTCATGGGAATTATATTATAATCCATCATCCCTTCATGGGAAATCATGTATAAGCCATCATCCATCATGGGGAATCATAGTGTAATCCATCATGAAAATCATGGTGTAATCCATCATCCAATTATGGGAGCGCCTGTATGGCTGGCAATCGTTTCTGTGGCGTTCGTGGTGCCTGTTTCGATTCAACATACAACAGTGGGCCACCCACCAAGCCCTCCACTGACGGCGCAAGTGTTGAGTCGGAAACCAGTGTCACTGAGCACAGTGTGCCACCCACCAAGCCACCAATACAGACCCTGTGGGATTTAGGGAGTAAAAAAAATAAGACCGTGAAATTTTGGGAGGATGAATCTTTGGGCACGCCCGACTTAAGCCTGTCTGCATCAGTTAATGTGTTTGGCTTGCTTTGTTTCGTTTAGTTTCGTTTCGTTTTTTGGTGTGTGTGTGTGTGTGTGTGTGTGTGTGTGTGTGTGTGTGTGTGTGTGTGTGTGTGTGTGTGAGTTTTTTTTTTGTTTGTTTTGTTTTTACAATGACCACAAACTAAATGAGTAGCAAGCATGGAACACGGTTTCCTAGGAACAACCATGGTTACAAAAAGAGTTAAAAAAACAAACAAACAAACTCAGAGACAATAACCTGTGAGACCCATGTCTTCGTGAATATTCTTCAGTCTCAGTACTACGCTCCTGCAGATCCATGGTATGTATTGAATAAAAACGGTTTTGAAACATTCATGTTATCGTTGAATGGTTATCTTATAAAATATCATTACAGGTCTATGACTGCTGTCACTCCATGCTCATATTCAATGGTTTATAGTAGACGCTGGCCATTTTCAGATGAACGACAGCGACACGGCACGGAAGTTGTACGAACAGTGCAATCATCCTGAATGTGAGTTATCCTATTTCCTGATCTTGAGGACAGTATTGCTGGGGGAAAAAGGAAATCGTTTTCATGTAGTGTGACTCCGCTTTCGTTTAACACATAACAAGTCAGAAAGTCGACCAGAGAGAGAGAGAGAGAGAGAGAGAGAGAGAGAGAGAGAGAGAGAGAGAGAGGAGAGAGAGAGAGACAAGAGAAACCTGAGAGAAGCGTAGCGTATTTTAAAAGATTGTTCAGAGGCCTTCTCTGTTTGTTTCAAGCTACATTAGTTTACGAAGAAAGTGCTTGCATACTTTTTGTTTCCGCCAAATGACATGATATGACATGACATCGCACGGGCAGCAGCACGTCTACTGGTTTGTTAGGAACCAGATGGACCCGTCATAGTGATTCCATGGTACTTGGGACTTTGACAGGACTAGTACCGCACTTGATCTGGGAGAATGAAACTCTGAGTTCAAACTTTCCACCCCCTAATGTGTTCGAGCTCAGGATAACTTTGATCACAGACGACCTTTTGTGCAGATCAAAACGAAATCTTGAATGAGACAGGGGCAGTGAAGAGTAAATAACGGAGCATGTAGAGTGACTCTTCCTCCCATCATAAGAGAGTAGCATGACCGTTTCTCCAAACGAATGCGGCTTGCGACACCAATCGCATGGTACAAATGCCAACTCAAAGCACACAGAACAAACAAGATGTCCGCTAAAAGCGATATTCCAAACTTGCCCATTTTTTTGTGTGTAGATTACACAGTACTACTTACCACTCTGCAGAGAATGAAGATGACGGATCCTCGGATCTCTCAGGTGCGAGTTTCTGCACTCGTGGAAATTCAATCATCAGAAAGCAAGATGACGGGTAGCGGATTGCACACTTCTTCCTCGTCACTTGAAAAAAAGTCCCTGTGCTGTCAGGAAACAGGTTCATCCGAATCAAGGGAAACACCTGTAAAGCTTCGTCTGCAAGTCTTGCTTGGCTGGAAGGTTGTCGGTAGGAACAGGCAGAGGACGCTGCTGGGAGATTTTTCGCCACGGCTTAGCATGTATGCGGCTGCGTGGTGATACTAGCACACTGGACGCAGATGTGGATGCCGTGCTCAATCTTGTCACACTGACAATCAGTCCTTCTTACGGGCAGTACCACTCCACCATTGAGAGAGAGAGAGAGAGAGAGAGAGAGAGAGAGAGAGAGAGAGAGAGAGAGAGAGAGAGAGAGAGACCTTAACAAAACCTTTAGTATGAATCACCCTCGCAGGTAGCATCCGTTGGGGTCAAAACATAACCAAGAAGAGAGAATGAAGATGGCGCTGGCATTTGGGACGTTGCTCGACAGAGGCGACAGACCCGACAAACTAACAGCTGTCCTTGCAACAAAGCTCAGCCATTTCGACATAGATGTTGCGACCCTGAGTGAGTTCAGATGTCAAGGTGTAAACGCAGTTGAAGCTCCGGAACATCCTTTGCAGTCATGGCGCTGGACAGTTCTACTAGATTAACAATGCTGACTTTTGGGCGCAGCTTCAGCTGTCCATGACAAAGCCTGTGGACAAGTTGAAAAGGCACATTGAAACACCAGTGCTCTTAGCAGTGGCACACGTCGGACTGGGTTATCGTCCGCCAGAGAGACAGGCGATGGGTGTATCACACGCTGTATGAAGGGTACTACGAACTTAATCTGAAATTCCCGTTCAACGATTTTATGCTATTACTTCTGTCTGTTGCAAGCACTGTAACACCTGTTGAAATTTTGTTGTTGTTTTGTTTGGGTAGGGATAGAAGTTCCACTGCAAGCGGTTAAAATGACTCACTAAATGGAAAACATGTCAACTGCAAACAATTTTTCGAACAGGTTGTAAGCCCACTGTTGGCGGCAGCACAGTTGGCGAGACAACAATCCCCATTTGAAATGATCTGTCTTTTAGGGAGATAAGATAATCACAGCTTAGGCCAGTGGTTTGTCACTATAACGAAAAATATAAGTCTACGCTCTTCGATTTGCATTGATTTCCAGTTATCTAGTCGTATAGAATAGAAGATCTGCATGCATTACGACGATTTGATAACTGGCACAGAAAGACCTCCGTTAGCTGGACTTGTTCGCCTGTGTATCGTGTTAAGTTCTGTCCGTCGTGCAGATAATACAGGCATCGTGGATAGGGAATAATCACAGACATGGTCGTCTGTGTATTCTGTGAAGTTATCATCTTAAGATGATACAGGCATCGTGGATAGGGAATAATCGTGAGTCGCTGTGCTTATGCACGTTCATTTTGGTTCGAGCGGATGAAGGCTGGTATTCTTAACGCCCGTCCCCTTCTCCCCCCCCCCTCCCCCCTCTCGTCGTCATCGTCGTCGTCGTCGTCGTCCTCCTCCTCCTCCTCTTCCTCTTCTCCTCCTCCTTGTCCTTGTCCTTCTTCTCATCATACTCACCATTCTCACTGTCCTTGTTGTTTTAAATGCTACATCATACCTCTTTCTAATAGAGAAGATTTGAACATCATTTGCACCATGTAAAGCACTTTCAGACTTCTCCGGATGTGGTCCTGCACTGATTCGTATTTGAAAGACGTACTGTCTTGCACTGACTGACGTACTATTCAACACTGACTGACGTACTATTCAACACTGACTGACGTACTATTATCAACACTGACTGACGTACATACTATTCAACACTGACTGACACACACTATTCAACACTGACTGACACACACTATTTAACACTGACTAACATACTATTCAACACTGACTGACATACTATTCAGCACTGACTGACACACACTATTCAACACTGATTGACATACTATTCAACACTGTCTGACACACTATTCAACGCTGACTGACACACACTATTCAACACTGACTGACACACACTATTCAGCACTGACTTACACACACTATTCAGCACTGACTGACACACACACTATTCAACACTGACTAACATACTATTCAGTACTGACTGACATACTATTCAACACTGACTGACACACACTATTCAACACTGACTGACATACTATTCAATACTGACTGACATACTATTCAACACTGACTGGCACACACTATTCAACACTGACTGACATACTATTCAACACTGACTGACACACACACTATTCAACACTGGCTGACACACACTATTCAACACTGACTGACACACTATTCAACACTGACTGACACACACTATTCACACACTGACTGACACACTATTCAACACACTGACTGGCACACACTATTCAACACTGACTGACATAACTATTCAACACTGACTGACATACAACACTGACTCACACACACTTTTCAACACTGACTGACACACTATTCAACACTGACTGACACACTGTTCAACACACTGACTGACACACACTATTCAACACTGACTGACACACACTATTCAACACTGACTGACACACTTTTCAACACTGACTCACACACACTATTCAACACTGACTGACACACTATTCAACACTGACTGACACACTGTTCAACACTAACATACTATTCAACACTGACTGACATACTATTCAACACTGACTAACATACTATTCAACACTGACTGACACACACTTTTCAACACTGACTGACACACACTATTCACACTGACTGGCACACACACATACTATTCAACACTGACTGACACATTGTTCAAACACTAACATACTATTCAACACTGACTGACACACTATTCAACAACTTACTAACATGCTATTCGACACTGACTGACACACACTATTCACACACCGACATACTATCCAACACTTGCATTCTTAGGATACATTCCAGTGTGACAGGTTTCTTGTTTCATGAGGCCCGCCAAACTAAGGATAAACATTCCTCATTATGATGACTCATATACTCATCATTCCTTTTTCTTCCCTAACATTTCCGCTGGGAAATGACACGGGGCACAGTGACTGACAATGCAGAAGCCGAAGAGCTGGGCAGGGAACTGGAAGCCGACAACTCCACGAAACTCCTGGAAGAATATGGCATCAAGATCAGAACTTCAGATGCGAACTTCTCCGCTCTGTGTTCCCGGGAGAAAGATCATCGTGTGGTAGGTTTTTTTTTTCTTTCTTTTTTTTCTTCTTCTTTTTTTTTTTTTTAAAACGTTGCAAGAGGAATGGAGATAAATATTGGAAACATTTGTTTGTTTGTTTGTTTGTTTGTTTGTTTGTTTGTTTGTGAACTTTTCTTTAAATCCAGCTGAAAAGGCTGTACTAGAACCAAATGTCTTCAATATTCACTACAAAAAAAGTTCAGATTGCAGGAGTCAGACCTGTGTATTTATATGTGAGTAAGAGAGAGAGAGCGAGAGAGGGACAGAGGCAGAGAGAGAGAGAGAGAGAGAGAGAGAGAGAGAGAGAGAGAGAGAGAGAGAGAGAGAGAGAGAGTGTGTGTGGTGTGTGTGTGTGTGTGTGTGTGTGTGTGTGTGTGTGTGTGTGTGTGTGTGTGTGTGTGTGAATCTTTGAATTTTTTACACACTCTACTCTCTCTCTCTCTCTCTCTCTCTCTCTCTTTCACACACACACACACAACACACACACACACACACACACACACACACACACACACACACACACACACACACACACACACACACACACACACACGCACGCACGCACGCACGCACACACACACACAGACCACACACACACACACACACACACACACACACACACACACACACACACACGCACACACACGCATGAACGCACGCACGACACACACACACACACACACACACACACACACACACACACACACTCATGTGTGTGTGTGTGTGTGTGTGTGTGTGTGTTGTGTGTGTGTGTGTGTGTGTCCTTTAAGACATGACTGACCATCTGTCTACAGACTGTCATACGTCCTCACCACGTGTGTCGATACAAAAAAGTGACCCCTTCATTCCCTATCGACGTTTCCGAGAGGAGATCCTGTCTACGTCACCCTACGCATCGGTGTTCTATGACGTCATACATGATGCAGAAATAGAAAGGCTGAAAAAGATAGCAATCAAAAAGGGGGTAAGGTTTTGCTCTTTGCATGCATATGGAACTTGTATCTGCTCAATAGGCAGTAACTAGAAAACGTAATTAAACCAAGGAGGCACACAAACTTCAACGGGACATTCATACGAAATGAAACGGAAACTGAGGTAACCACAAGAACAGGGTCAGGGAATGACAAGCTTTGTATGACAGTTAACGACGACGAAGATGACGGTTATGAAGATATCGAGTTCAATTCTGCTCTGAGAGTAAAATGCTAGGGCTAGGCTAGACGCTTCGTTCAATGATATCTTCCAGCGTTTAAACAGGCCTGGAAGGGACAGACACCTGCGGTGCTTGTCCGGAGCTTCTCCCAGAGACGAATCATTAGGCTATCACCAGGACCTTGATTCTCACAAATAAATGCCTCTGAAGGTGCCTAGAGCCACAACCCAGCTCGCTGCCTGTAATGCTAATCAAAGCTCCATGGTGCGATAGAATATGTACGTGTATGCTCGTGCCATGTCTGAACAGGAAAGAAAGAAGAGAAAAGGCATCTAATTGTTCTCACATCATTTGAAGAACGTGGACGTTGTAGTGGGCATACAGATTTGTACTAGCAGATTTCATATAAGAAACGCAATGAGCTAGAGCCATGATTTGAGAGAGAGGAGCTTAAACTCAGAGACGTAATAAAATGTGTATGAAATTGGTCACAAGCAACTTAGATACAGAAGAAATAACAGAACAATATATGTAAAATGTACGCCGAGTAACAGAATTATATTTTTAATTTACGTCAAATCAGATATACTTCATTATCTACTTATCTTTAGCAAAATCACATTGAACTTTCTTGAAAACAGATTGGTCAATCAGAACACTTTATGTACATTTCATAAACAATTCACTTATCCACTTAGATTATAAACCATTGTGAGAAGAAAATGGCAAGATGAAAAAAGGAACTCAAAGACCAGATCATAGAGCGTATTCATCTGACCATTTTGCAATCTGTAAAGTATGAGATGTTTAGCAGTAACAAAGCGCTCTCCTTTTCTATGCAGCTAAAACGTGGGCGAGTTGTAGGCGCAGGTGTTTCCGACACACGAACAGGTGACCTGTGAGTACGATGGCAACTGGGCTAGTAGGATGAAACATCGCGCTTTCTCTTTATCTGAATCTGTCTTTGTCTCTGTCTCTGTCTCTGATGATGTGTGTGTGTGTGTGTGTGTGTGTGTGTGTGTGTGTGTGTGTGTGTGTGTGTTCGTTCGTTCTTTAATTTAACGTCTATCCACCTAACAGTGATCTTAGACAGTATGTAAGTGTTATGTGTGTGTGTGTGTGTGTTGTGTGTGTGTGTGTGTGTGTGTGTGTGTGTGTGTGTGTGTGATGTTTTTGGGTGTATGCATGCAAACGGTTGGTGTTGATTTAGGGCGTACGTAGGTATGTATAATGCAATCAGTCCTAGATTTAAAAAAAAAAAGAAAAAAAAAAAACCACATAACTGAATCCAAAACTGAATCCGAAACACTAAATAAGCAACTAACACCAAGATTAAGAAAATAACATAGACGTTAAAGTAAATGTCCAAGTTGGGCTCTTGATCAGTCCTTGAACAACTTCAAAAATGTTCGATTCGTTAGAGATGACGTCTTCAAAGACTGACATCGACGGTTCAGTGTTCAACAACCAAGCAGGTAATTAGGGTTTCATTCTATTGCACAAAAAAGTAGATGGAACGGAGTGATTTGCTGGCCACAAATACAAGTCACGTGTTTACAGAATTTGGTTTTAAAAGCATTAAGCCTCAATCTAAAAATCAAACTTTTAAAAAAATCCTGTCCTGGTAGAGATTCTTGATACCTGTTTTATTGTATGATCTTGTTAAATAATATCCCCTTTTGTTTTTGGTGCCTTTTCCTTTCTTTGAAATAGAGTTCCAGGCTGCGTCTTTTGAAAGACTATAACTCTCATGTAAGGATAAAGGAATGTATATCTCTTTAAATCAGTTTCAGTGATAGCAGCCTTTTTGGCTAATTTGTCTAACCTTTCATTCGCAGATAATCCACAGTGAGATGGAACCCAACAAAAATCGACATAAGAACCACGTAAATGCAAAAAAATGAATTAAGTGGTACACTTCTGATATAAGTTCTGCTCTCACACTTGTGTTCGAAAATTTTAGAGCTTGTAGGACTGATTTTGAATCAACACAAAGTAGTATTTGAAATACAGAAAATCGAAAATCAAGAAGAAAGTTTAATGCCATAATAATGGCAATACAGTTCCGCAGTAAATATGGAAATATTCTTACCAAGGTGGTAACCTTTCTCTTTTTAAAGGATGGAATTATGAATGCTGAACCAGACAAATGATTGTCTAGTACAGAACCATCTGTATAGATTTTAAGGTGATTTATATAAGTTTCATTTATATGTGACTTAACATTCGTTGGCAACAAGGGTCCATCACTTTTTCTAA
>JADBJO010004058.1:0-2500 GCA_016801955.1 Conus betulinus | reverse complement strand
GTGCGTGCGTGCGTGCTGTGCGTGTGTGTGCTGTGTGTGTGTGTGTGTGTGGTGTGTGTGTGTAATGTGATTAGTGATCAGTTTCGCCTAAGCTGCAATGACTGACTGACAATTTGTGTGTCTGCATTTCGATCGACTGATTCGCGCGGAAAGCATCTCAGCAACGAGCAAAAACAGACGGGCCACCGTTCTGTTCTATGTAAGTACTCTCATACTCGCATACACACACACACAGACACACACACACACAGACACACACACACACACACACACACCACACACACACACACACACACACACACACACACACACGCGCGCGCATACACACACACACACACACACACACACACACACACACACACACACACACACACACACACACACACACACACACCTGTATTTGGATTTATCTCTGTAGATCCATCAAATTTATCTCTTTCTTTCTATGTGAGTAAAGCACACTCTTTTATGTTAGGACAATACTTTTTTCGCGCGCGCGCGCGCGCGCGCGCGCGCGGTGTGTGTGTGTGTGTATGCGCGCGCGCGCGTGTGTGTGTGTGTGTGTGTGTGTGTGTGTGTGTGTGTGTATGTGTGTGTGCGTGTGTGTGTGTGTGTGTGTGTGTGTGTGTGTGTGTGTGTGTGTGTGTGTGTGTGGTATGCGAGTGCGTGCGTTGTGTGTATGCGAGTGCGTGCATGTGTGTGTGTGTGTGTGTGTGTGTGTGTGTGTGTGTGTGTGTGTGTGTGTGTGTTGTGTGTGTAGATCTACAACATCGTCATTTGTCCTATTAGTGTACGTGCATTCCTTACTATTCCGTTAAAGAACATCGTCACGTTTTTGATGGTCACGTTGTTGTGGGTTACAGATGTGAAGTGTGAAAGCCTCCACACAAACGCCCAGCTACACCTCAATAGACACACAGACTCGATGGTTAGAATATAAAGAAAAATCTGAATAGAACGACAATACACAAAAAAGATGATGTTTGCCATGGATGGTTAACGAACGAATGTGACGAGGATAGAAAACCAATACATTCACTCTCTTTTATTCATCCGAGAGCTCACAAAGACAATATCAATACGGTCTTGCATCGCCTAACTCTTCCTCGATCCCAACGCCTGCCGTAAACTATCCCACAACTCTAAATACAAGCCCTTTAGGGGAATGTTCAATAGTTCAGAAATTTTGAAGAAGAACCTTTTAATTTCCTTCGATTCACAACTGTAAAATTAACAAGCGCTAGGACATTTCGGACATCGGCTTTCAACACATTCATTATGCGCCCAATGTCAGGAGAGAAGTAGCCTAATTGATCGTTCTTCCTCTTGAATATTGTTTGCCTTACCTGAAGAAGACCAGAGCGTTCGAAACGACTTGTCTTTTGTCTTGTGATTTGTTTATCTCTCCCTTCGACGGAATAACTTTTTTTCTTTTAAGTTTGAGAACTGCCGTCTGCTCTGCAGTCAAGGGAAGTAAATCTCTCCTACTACGTGATCAGGGGCCTGTTTAATAGACAGACGGTTCACCGACTGTTCGTCCAATGACCGTGGCCGCCACCGACTGCGGTTGTTTGGCGGGTGACATCTGGCCTACAGTAAATGTAAACATTTGACTGGCGTACTTGATGATGTATCAACAAATATATTTTTGCGATCAGAATGTTTTTTTTTTTTTTTAATTGCAAACTTCTGCATTGCGCGTGCACATGCGAGTAAATGCTGCCTTCCTATATTAACCAGACTTAGTTTTATGCTCACACAGCCCTAGCATTACCGACATGTCAGCATCTGCAATGGCAGTGCTCAGATGATGTCAAGATGGCAGTCAGATTTAAACGTGCTACACCAGAGAAGCATGTTGATGTAACACATCGTACGCTGCTCTGATACAAAATAAGTGTAACTCTAAACCGCATAAACAGTCAAACAGTCCTGATCCAAAATACTGGGGAGGGGGGGGGGGGGGGGGGGGGGGGGGAGGAAGGGGGGGGGGGGCATATGTGCAGGGGAAGGACTACACACTCTGCCGGGTGCCACCGATAATTCTGAAACAGCGGACGAACATCGATTCCAGACAGGCAATATAAATGGTTTCCAATTCAAGGTTCTGTGAGATCCACTATGTGCGGACGAAGGATGCTCAAACTAAACACTGTTCATGTATTTACTGATTACCAAAAATAAAAACCCTGTGTATGCAAGCACCAATTTGAAGCATATCTAGAATTTAACATATAGATCAAATGCGCATCGCCAGTTTGTTCTTACTAAGTATTACCCTAAATGTCATGTTGTACACTTAAATGTGTATGCGTCTGCAACTATGGCTACAATTTTGAATTCAATCTAAAATATCACAGGTTCTAATTTTCAGAAAAAAAAAAGTGCCATGCAAGAGTAGAGAGGAAAAAAAAAATTGTAAATGGACACAACCGGTGAAATGACGTCGCCATACAAAGGCAACTTGTCAACAATGGTTTGAACTGCTACCTGTTCTTCT
>JADBJO010004057.1:210000-214935 GCA_016801955.1 Conus betulinus | reverse complement strand
TTTTTAAAATGGGTCAATTTTGTGCCCATCTATTGTTTAGTACAAATTGTGTCTGTCGGTACATACTTCCCAGTTTATTTCCATCACAACTTCAGACTTCTTTTCTGAACTTTTTTTTAAATTGCTTTTCTTTTTCTTTTCTTTTCTTTTTTTTTTTTTTTTTTGATATATGGGGAATTAAACACCATTTCATTTGATTGACAGTTAGTGCCTTGTCCACTCAAGGTGATGTAAAACTCCCATGAGAAAGTACTTTTTTTTTTTTTTGAGAGACAATGCAGTCGCAAGCTTTAGTCTAAGGGAAACCACTGAGGCATGAATTTTAGTTATGAGCAGTTATCTCCATAGACCAAAACGAATAGTTTTCTGTCTCGGTACTGTTTTCAGACACGAGAGAGATCACTGTGACAGTGTACAAACATATTTGTTTTTCAGGTCTTCTTAATATCACTTAAGCAATTCATTTTTCGCATTCTTTTGCCCTCAGAGTGTGGACATCGAAAAGTGGCATCCCTGCAGTCTTTCATGGCGGGTGGAGAGATTGTTTCCCCTGGCAAGTGGCCGTGGATGGTCTCCCTTCTATACCTGGGGAAGTTCATCTGCGGGGGATCGCGCTCATCAGCGAGAGCTGGGTCATCACAGCTGCCCACTGTATTCTGCTGTCAGTGGAGAACATCTTTATCTGGAATCTTTTAAACCCAAAGACTGTTAGAACATTATTCTGCATACCATGTAGTCTTATGTTGGAGCAAGTCACTGTTTGTTATGTACCAGAATTTTTGTGTCCTGTAACTCTACAACATATTTCCATGATATATGTTTATTTGAACACGAGAGGTAAAGTAGTTAATTTGATCATTTTGGCCATTTTCATTCAAAAGTCGGTGGAGATTAGATAATTTTAGCATGTGGCCACAAACTAAAGATCATTGACAGAAATTGTTCCATTAGTCAAGGAGTCGACAGATTGATGTGTATCTACTTGGTTAAATGTTGTTGCTTACCATGCACATAGCTTTTGTACATAGCATTCACGTCAGCTTACTTGCTCCTAACAAGGTTCTGAACTTCGACCTGTAGGAACGGACATGGAACCTCTCAGACATTAAATCGTTAATTTAATTGAATGGTCATTCCTTGAACAGCTAGCTACTAAGGTAAATGCAATGCCGATTACAACTCAGAGCCATTGCCGAGGTGGTCCAAGCTGTTACTGTATTGTTCGTTCCTGTGCAGGCTTTATATGCTGACATGAAACGTGCATGCAAACTGTGTGTCTTGCCAATAACCGAGTGCTTATGTCATCGTTTTGGTCAGTCAGGTGATATGAGTACCTTCACCTCTCTCACTGCCTGACGAACTTATGATTATGTCCATACCTCTCTTAGACGGCCCAACAAGGAACATTGATGGAATATAGTAGTTACTTAGTAATATACAGTTACTAGTAATATACCAGTTAGTCTATTTTTACTTTGCTTCCCTTTGCCACTCTTCCTTCCAGCCTGCCAACCTTTAATGTTGATGTTTTAAAGATAGTCTTCTTGTCAACAGAAAAATGATGATTGTGGTTTTGGCACACACAAGATCAAACACCACATGTCAGTACTCGTGGAACAAAGAAATGCTATGTACCCAGCATCTGCTATCCTGAAAACAGATCCCTGAAAACTGGACGAGTCTGGGGGGGCCAAGACTGGAATCCGGCAGGGGGGGGGGGGAGGGGGGGGGGGGGGGGGAGGGGGAGGCGAAGTAAGATACTTAAAGGTAAAGGAAATTTTCCAACAAATGAAACAAAAAGGGATAAAAGTGGTTTTGCCACACACAATCCATGCAACAATTGCATCTCACAATGCCACAACCCCCAACCCCCAGCACCAAGACATTTCCAAATGACATCACGACACACTCGTCTCAGATGACAGCACTCCACCCATCCCCAGTTGACATCACTTCAGATGTTTCAAGATAACATCACAGCACATGTTCACTGATGACATAACACCTATTTTGTTCCAGATGAGATCATACCACACATCGCTCGCTAAATGACACACCACACCTTTCATCTCCAAATGACATCACACACTACTCATCTCCAAATAACATCTCACTACTCATCTCCAAATGACATCACACCTATTGTTCCCAGATGAGATCATACCACACATCGCTAAATGACACCACACCTTTCATCTCCAATGACATGAAAACTACTCCATCTCCAAATAACATCTCACTACTCATCTCCAAATGACATCACACCTATTGTTCCCAGATGAGATCATACCACACATCGCTAAATGACACCACACACCTTTCATCTCCAAATGACATGAAACTACTCATCTCCAAATAACATCTCACTACTCATCTCCAAATGACATCACCCTATATGTTCCCAGATGACTCATATACCACACATCGCTAAAATGACACCACACCTTTCATCTCCAAATAGCATCACACTACTCATCTCCAGATAACATCACATCACACACATCCCTGATGACATCACACATGTTCTCTGATGACATCACACACCACATGTTCCCAGATGACATCACACCACATGTTCCAGATGACATCACACCACGTTCCAGATGACATCACAACACCGACATCCGGATGAACATCACACATGTTCCCAGATGACATCACCACCACATGTTCCCAGATGACATCACACAATCACCAGATTCCCACCGACACATCCCTGGATGACATCACGCCGCTCATGTTCAAATGATATCACATACCACTCATCACCAGATGACATCACCACCACACATCCCTAGATGACATCACGCCACTCACACCACAAATGATATCACACCATGCTAGATCTCTAGATGATATCACACCACACATCACTAGATGATATCACACCACACATCACTAGATGATATCACACCACACATCGCTTGGTGATATCACACCACATCTATCCCTTTATGACATGTCACCACACCAAACCCGTGAATAACATTGTACGTCCTCCCTAGATGCAGTGACATCAGACCAGGGGCACACCATACATCCCACAAATCCTCATCACAATACTGGAAGTCATCCCAGCCCACAATCCTCTACACCAGTACACCACAACGCTCTGTAGCAGCCGACTGTATGTTCCTGTCCTCACAGAGCTGAAGGAGGTCAGAAGCGCACAAACTTCTCCCCCACACCTTCCTACTTTGATGTGGTCTTGGGGTCTAACACCGCCTCGGCCAGTCGCACCAAGGTACGCCATACCGCATCCAGGTGAGCCGATCCACCTGTTCCCCAATCTGACCCGGACGCAGTATGGAGGGTTGGACTGGGATGTGGCGTTACTGAAGCTGTCGGTGCCCGTGTCCTACACAGACTACATCCAGCCTCTGTGTCCCTCCTGCCCCACCAGGCCAGAGCATCAGTCCGGCGTCCCCCGCATTGCTACGTGGCTGGATGGGGGCTGATGAAACCCAGAGCAAGTGAGAGAGAAGGGGGGGGGGGGAGGATGTTGAGGAGGGTGTGTGTGTGTGTTTGTTTTGTGATAGAAGAAGTTCTTCCAATACTCAGGTGTCAACCGGCACTGTTCACGTATACCATCTGTATCATCGCCTGTGCATCTGCATCATCACTTGGATACAGTGGAAATCACTTATGATGTATACAGAAAAATCTGATAGAAATTTTGTCAAAACCGTAAATTGAAAACAAGTGCCTACTTTTTCAAGCTTTCAACCAGGTGACGCTGTTCACAGAATCGACCTACAGGCATTATGCTCTGCGATGGAATGTGACTTAATGCTTTGACCGTGGGGGTCACTGAGCTGTAGTTGGTTGTTAGTTCAAATCACGCGCATGCAATACTCGTCAGTCTGACCTGATTTCTGTTAACTAAATGGTTAGCATTCTGTTAACTAAATGGTTAGCATTCTGGTACATTTGTTTTTTGTTTGTAAGACTTAGTAATAGAACTATGTGAGAAAGTACATGGCTGGTTTTTGAGAATTTTTAAGTGGTCGGTATCTTTGACAACATGTAAATGTATATGAGGAAGAGCATGTGTGTGTGTGTGTGTGTGTGTGTGTGTGTGTGTGTGTGTGTGTGTGTGTGTGTGTGTGTGTGTGGTGTGAAATGGTGGGTTCTTGAGTCTTGAATATATCCATGTGAAAATTCCTGTACATGACAACCAGAGTTCTCTGTCTGAGGGCTGCATCAGCCCTTATACAGCCATCAACCATTAGTATCTGTCCACAATACCACAATAGTCATGGTTCCTTAGCTGTAAGTGAAGGGTTTGGAATTTACACTTCAACATCCTCTTTTTCTTCCATCTCTCCTGTACCTACCCCTTCATCTTCAATTTCCACGACATCATGTTCACAAATGACTGAGGATTTGTTACCTGCACTGTCTTTTCCCCATATTTTTGTTGTTTTTCATTTGTGTTTGTTTATTGTTCTTGTTCCACCTGAAAAAGACTTACAACTCAAAGCATGCTACCTTTATGTTGTAACATTTCACTTAGCAGCTCGGTATTTCAGCATTCAGTTTTCTACGTCCACTTGGTGTGGTATAGCCAGAGGAAAAGACTAAAGCTACAAAGATAGTTTCTGTCAGAAGTGTTTTTACTGCTACTGCTACATCGGGACATCATTTTGCTGTTGTCACCCGGTGACCCCAAATCATTGGACAGACCATATACAGTAATCTACACATCTCTACTGCCCAGGTGTCGGCCCTTTTGTTTGTAACGTTGAAAGAGGATGATGTGCAGTCAGCTGTGTGACATCGTTCCGGTCCTTATTCACAGTTTGTCTGTGAGACGTCTGCTGTCCAGTGTGCCTTGTACGATGTCACGGTCATGGCTGGCTACATATCTGTACACGCCTCCACACTGAGAGAATGTATTGTTTTCCTGTATTCACGCTTTGAAGTTTTATTGTG
>JADBJO010004057.1:202500-205000 GCA_016801955.1 Conus betulinus | reverse complement strand
CACATTCAGTAAACAGGCGCTTGTAGGGACAGGAGGAAGGGGGGGGGGGGGGGGGGGGGCAAAGCTGGCAAACTCAAACTGGAAAGGACTGAAGGAAAGAAATCACGGAGGAGGTCAGGCTGGAAGGCTGAATGAGCTGAACTGGCAGAAAAGCCACCACTTTTCTTGGTCAGAGAATCTGCTCAAATTTTATTTGTTCTAGCAGAGTTTAAGGAGCTGTTTATACAGTAGAGGTTCATCGTTCTAAGAGAATTTAAGGAGCTGTTTATACAGTAGAGGTTCATCATTTCTAGGAGAGTTTGAGGAGCTCTTTACACAATAGAGGTTCATCGTTCTAGGAGCATTTAAGGAGGTGTTTACACAGTAGAGGTTCATCGTTCTAGGAGCATTTAAGGAGCTCTTTACACAGTAGAGGTTCATCGTCCTCGGAGAATTTAAGAAGCTGTTTACACAGTAGAGGTTCATCTTTCTCAGAGAATTTAAGAAGCTGTTTACACAGTTGAGGTTCATCGTTCTAGGAGCATTTAAGGAGCTCTTTACGCAGCAGAGGTTCATCGTTCTAGGAGAGTTTAAAGAGCTCTTTAAGCAATAGAGGTTTATCGTTCTAGGAGCATTTAAGGAGCTCTTTACACAGTAGAGGTTCATCGCTCTAGGCGCATTTAAGGAGCTCTTTACACAGTAGAGGTTTATTATCGTTCTAGGAGCATTTAAGGAGCTCTTTTACGCAATAGAGGTTCATCGTTCTAGGAGCGTTTAAAGAGCTCTTTACGCAATAGAGGTTATCGCTCTAGGAGTATTTAAGGAGCTCTTTACACAGTAGAGGTTCATCGCTCTAGGAGCATTTAAGGAACTCTTTACGCAGTAGAGGTTCTCCTTCTAGGAGCATTTAAGAGCTGTTTACACAGTTGAGGTTCATCGTTCTCGGAGAATTTAAGGAGCACTGTTTACACAGTAGAGGTTCATCGTTCTGGGAGCATTTAAGGAGCTGTTTACACAGTTGAGGTTCATCGTTCTCGGAGAATTTAAGGAGCTGTTGACACAGTAGAGGTTCACTGTTTTCGGAGAATTTAAGGGGCTGTTGACACACAGTAGAGGTTCACTGTTTTTCGGAGAATTTAAGGAGCTGTTGACACAGTAGAGGTTCATCGTTCTCGGAGAATTTAAGGAGCTGTTGACACAGTAGAGGTTCACTGTTTTCGGAGAATTTAAGGGGCTGTTGACACAGTAGAGGTTCACTGTTTTCGGAGAATTTAAAGAGCTGTTCACACAGTAGAGGTTCACTGTTCTCGGAGAATTTAAGAGCTGTTCACACAGTAGAGGTTCACTGTTTTCGGAGAATTTAAGGAGCTGTTCACACAGTAGAGGTTCACTGTTTCTCGTAGAGGTTCAGAAGAATTTAAGGAGCTGTTGACACAGTAGAGGTTCACTGTTTTCGGAGAATTTAAAGAGCTGTTCACACAGTAGAGGTTCACTGTTCTCGGAGAATTTAAGGAGCTGTTGACACAGTAGAGGTTCACTGTTTTCTCGGAGAATTTAAGGAGGAGCTGTTCACACAGTAGAGGTTCACTGTTCTCGGAGAATTTAAGGAGCTGTGTTGACACAGTAGAGGTTCACTTTTTCGGAGAATTTAAGGAGCTGTTCACACAGTAGAGGTTCACTGTTCTCGGAGAATTTAAGGAGCTGTTGACACAGTAGAGGTTCACTGTTTTCGGAGAATTTAAGGAGCTGTTCACACAGTAGAGGTTCACTGTTCTCGGAGAATTTAAGGAGCTGTTGACACAGTAGAGGTTCACTGTTTTCGGAGAATTTAAGGAGCTGTTGACACAGTAGAGGTTCACTGGTTTAAGGACTGTTCACAGTAGAGGTTCATGTTCTCGGAGAATTTAAGGAGCTGTTGACACAGTAGAGGTTCACTGTTTTCGGAGAATTTAAGGGTAGAGGTTCTGTTGACACACAGTAGAGGTTCACTGTTTTCGGAGAATTTAAAGAGCTGTTCACACAGTAGAGGTTCACTGTTCTCGGAGAATTTAAGGAGCTGTTGACACAGTAGAGGATCCAATCCAAGGAACCGTTCACACAGCAGCGAGTGTTGTTCAGAGACAACAGTGTTCATTTTCATCGGCAAACATCTCATACGCGCCAGGGCAGAGAAACAGAAACGTGGAGTGTGTAGGCCGTCGCACCACAACACTCTTACATTGGTCTGTGGTTTGGTGGAAACAAAAAAACTGTGCCACCCCGGACGACAGCCATTCTAATGCATTGCCGTTCTCTATAAAGAAAAGGTCTTTCAGAGTGCCCCTTTTTCTTCAGTTGCTGGTCAGATACCGGTATTTCGAAACCTGATTGTTTCTCCTCAGTGACCACGGAAAGTGATAATTTGACTCCTCAGGAGTTATATGTTAGTGAGTTTCCTCCCCATTGGAGATTGTCTCCCCCTTGGAGACTATAAGCTTGCTGAAGGCTCATTTTGAGAAGCGTTTATTATTTCCCCATTCAC
>JADBJO010004057.1:167500-170000 GCA_016801955.1 Conus betulinus | reverse complement strand
TGACATGGGATGTCGAAAAAAACAAGGTCTGGTCAAAAATCTGCTTCAGAGATATATAGGAGAGCTAAAACCGAGCCATAGAAGACAGAGCGTAAAGGTGAGTACGTTAAAGAAAGAATAGAATACATTGATTTGAGGAAAAAGAAAAAAGAAAGAATTTGATGAGATTAGATTACAAAGATTAAAAGAGTCAGCCAATGACCCAAAGTGTTTCTGGTCAGCAGTAAGACAAGTAAACAGAAAGACAACGATAAACAATTATATAACATCTCAGCAATGCTATGATCATTTCTTTAATGTCTTTAACCATTCTTGTAACACAGTGGAAGGCAGTGGAGTAGAAACACAAGAATTAGGAACAGAAATGACGGAAACAGACGAACCTTTATTCAACGAACCGATTACTACACAAGAAGTGATTGACGGTATAAAACATTTGAAAGGCAGGAAGAGTGCAGGGCCAGATAAAATTGTAGGGGAAATGCTGAAAAAAGTTTCTAATCATTTAGTAATTGATGTTCTGACTTTGATTATTCAATAACTTCTTTCGGAAAAGGGTCATTCCCGGTTGAATGGGCTAAACCAATCATCGTTCCTATCCATAAAAAGGGAGACGTAAACACTCCTGATAACTACCGAGGTGTAGCACTGACAAGCGTTGTCAGCAAAGTTTACACACACATTTTAAATGTGAGATTAAAACGTTGGGCAGACTGGGAAGAGAAAATCGTGGAGGAGCAGGCAGGATTTAGATCTGGGTACAGCACAACTGAGCATATATTTACGTTGTTTGATCTTGTACAAAAATACATGCATAAAAATACAAAATTGTATGTCGCTTTTGTTGATTTCAGGAAAGCTTTTGAATCCGTAAATAGAAATATTTTATGGAATGTTCTTAGAAAAAAACGGAGTCAATGGAAAGTTATATATGGCATTACGGGGAATGTACGACTCTGTCTTGGCATGCGTGCGTGAGAAATGTGTTTATTCTGATTTTTTCAAATTGTCCACGTGGAGTCAAGCAAGGCTGTCTTTTAAGACCACAATTCTTTTTTTTTTTTAATCAATGAGCTTGCTATACAACTCTCAAGAAATGGTAAACATGGTATTCAGATTATTCCAGGTGCCGTGGAGATTTTTATGACGCTGTTTGCCGATGATGTAATTCTGTTGTCTAGTACAGCAATAGGATTGCAAAACCAGTTGAATGTTTAGAAACAGGAAGCTGATAAACTACAGTTGACAGTAAACCTTGATAAAACCAACATTATTGTGTTTCGTAAAGGTGGATATTTAGCTAGGAATGAAGTTTGGTGGTATGGTAGTTCTGAGGTTAAAGTGACCAATTCGTATAAATACTTAGGTATGTTTTTTACAACAAAATTAAGTTGGATTTTAGGTTGGTGTGAAACAAGTAGAAAAGGCAAAAAAGGAGTGATAGAAAAATTTGAGAACATTAAGGAAATTAAATACTACTGATCCATACATATTTTGGAAGCTATTTGATACCCAGATTGAACCGATTCTTACATATGGTGCTGAAATATGGGGACTTGTGAATAACCCCAACATAGAAAGAGTGCACACTTATGCAATCAAACGGTTTTGAATATTCCGATTCATTCGTCCAATAAGATAGCTTACGGTGAAACAGGAAGGTACCCTTTGTAAATCAGATGTATTGTGTAAGTGTGCTAGATACTGGTGTAAAGTAATACGATTACCAGTACCTAGACTGAGCAGGCAAGCCTACGACATGATGCTGCAACAATGTGAGTCAGAAAAATATTAACTGGGCCTCTAAAATAAAGAAAGCGCTAACAGAGAATGGGTTTGGAATAGTGTGGTTGAGCCAGGGAGTCGGAAACGAAACCGTTATTATGTCTGAATTCAAAGATAGACTAATTTCCTCGTATAAACAAAACTGGCACAGCCAACTAGAAGAACATGATAGATATTCTTGGTTCCTGTCCTTCAAAAGTAACTTGGAGGCAGAAAAGTATTTACATGTGGTATCTAATCGGTGGCAAAGAGGTATCCTTACAAGATTTAGAAATATAACACTGGGATTAAATGCTAATAAAAAATGGTATCTAGATAATGATGCTGTTGATGATTCATGTCCATTGTGTAATGATATTGCAATTAGAGAAGATGAGTTACATTTTTTATTCAACTGTCCTCCTTACGAGAACATTAGAAAAAATCAAGACCATTTGCTCATAACACAGTCAAGAGTCGAAACCTTAACAGTATTTTGCAAACAAATGATGAAACATTGTTAAAGATGCTGGCAAAATATGTAACAGAAGCTGTAGATACGCGGAAGAAAAAATTGTGAATGAATGAAAGTTCAAAACACTGAGGGAATATCAATTATATTTCTTTTTTAAGGTGTAGAAAACTTATTTGACCTTGAAGCTTGATGGTTCAAGGGAATGGTTTTTCATAATATCAAGCAAGATGACTTATTTGTACAGAAGAATATGTGTGAATG
>JADBJO010004057.1:162500-165000 GCA_016801955.1 Conus betulinus | reverse complement strand
TCTCCACTCCCGTGATGAGCGTTTTACGCATAAAATCTGATAGAAACTTAGTCCCATCCGAATAAAGTACGATGATAACAACAGTATGGATAGAAATAACAACAACAACAACAACAATAATAATATAATAATAATGATAATAATAATGATAATAATAATATTAACAATAATGATAATGTAATGAATAGATAATGTAGATGATGATGATAATAATAATAATAATAATAATAATAATAATAATAATAATAATAATAATAAGAGGAAGAAGAAGAATTTACTGCCGCCATTACTGCTGCTGTCACTACTGCTTCTACTGCTATAGATGACAAAAACTGAAAATAGCGGAAGTGAAAGAACTCACTAGTTTACAACGAAATCCTACTCCAGAAACACAGAAACTTGTGTGACTTTTCTACGCAGGTAAACTCTTTGTCTGGTCGCTAAAACTAACGAGTAAACCGACCACGTGGCAGGAAACGACTGTGTGAGTTTTCTTCCGCATTGGAGTCGTTAAATGTCAGAATGTTGGTTTTGCACAAGATCACGGGAATTCAGGAGATGAAAAACAGGATATTGTTATCAGGAAGCAAAGTGCGATGCCTTTCAGAATAGCAACGCAATATTTTATCTCTTTTATATGCCGTGCTCGAAGGATTGGGGTTCGTGAAATTTGAGATGACTGCGTCAGACTCTATAAAAGTCCTCCTCCTGTTCTCTCATCAGCGCATTGAGTATGTAGTGCGCTCTAGAGATTTGTTTTTTCACCTTACTACTGCTGCTTCTGCTGCTGCTGCTGCTGCTGCTGCTGCTGCTGCTGCTGCTGCTGCTGCTGCCATTGCTGCTGTTGCTACGACTACCACTACTACTACCGTCACCACTGCCCACTACAACTATTACTACTACTATTGCTGCCACTACTACTTGTAGTGTGTGTGTGTGTGTGTGTGTGTGTGTGTGTGTGTGCGTGCGCGTGCGTGCGTGCGTGCGTGCGTGCGTGCGTGCGTGCGTGCGTGTGTGTGTGTGTGCAAACACCAAGCACTTTGAGACAGGTATAAATAAGCTCATCGGAAATTCATGGGATGCTTATACTATGCTACACACCGACTGTTTATGAACAAGTCGTGATCATCGTTTACGTAGGTAACAATATTCGCTTGACATATTCCCCACTCCCTCCTATTGTTTTTTTTTTTCTCTGATTGCGTAAATACACAGCAGAGGATGACTTAATCTGAAATCTAAAGTTCTGACAATATCTTCAAGAAAACGTCGAAAACCTGGACAAGAACAAAACCCCAGCTACATTTTTTTTAAATATGTCCATAATATTTTCAAGAAGATGTCAATGAACCTGAGGTGGAGCAAAATCCCCAGGTTCATTCATCGATAGTTAGAAACAAAACAAGCAAGATTTCCCACTTACATTTCGAAAAGAGAAACAGATATGAAGTGTCTATCGTATTCACCCACGCCCTGCAGTCCTTCCTTCATTTGAAAACCGTTTTCTTTTTCTTCACCAACGTGACCAAGACTCTTCATCGAAGGTCTCCCACGGTAGAACGTCCAGAGCATCATCCTCAGCATCAAAGTCTTGATCCACGCCGAGGCGGCCGTTCCTTTTGCCGATCTTCCGCAGGAACTCCCTGTTCCTTCGTTCTGACAAGATGCGGTTGTATTCCCGGGTGAGCAGCATGTTGGCAAGGCTGCGAAGGTCCTGGTTGATGGAGATGTCTCGTTTTGGACAACCCCCCCTCGGCGGACGATCCGGACGCCATTGGGGTTAAGCCTCGTTCTGAGGCTGCGCCGGATAGGATGCGGGAGTCCCCGGATGTGGGCAGGCCGTGAGTGGTGAAGAGGCAGAGGCAGAGGGCAGCTGTCAGCACGGCCAGGGAAGAGGCCATCTTAGCGTTGGGGGTTCCTTTGGTCTGGAAACAGGAACAAAAAAAAAAAAAAAACAGGCTTTTAATATGTTTGTCGGCCTGAGCTGTTTGTCTTTAGTATCTGTTTGTGTCAGTATGTCTGTCTGTCTGTCTACCTGTCTCTACCCGCCTTCCTTCTCCCCAACCCTTTACCTCTTTTCTGCATCTCTGTCTGTCTGTCTGTCCGTCCGTCCGTCCGTCCGTCCGTCTATCTGTCTGCCTGTCTGTCTGTCCTGTCTGTCTGTCTGTCTGTCTGTCTGTCTGTCTCTGTCTGTCTGTCTCTCTCTCTCTCTCTCTCTCTCTCTCTCTCTCTCTCTCTCTCTCTCTCTCTCAATTTTCTTGTAATTTACATACAGCACGACTCTGGATATCAGATCAAATCCGTTCGGATTTCAATGTCAATGCATCAAAATGTGAATTTGTAAGACAAGAACGACGACGACAACAACACAACACAACAACAACGAACAACAGCAACAACAACAATATAACCACCATTTATCGACAAGAGACTTGGGTCGAAAAATGACTGCACACCTTTGAGCTTCAAAATGCAGTAAATTCAGCTTTAATGAGATACG
>JADBJO010004057.1:150000-152500 GCA_016801955.1 Conus betulinus | reverse complement strand
TTATCCTTTCTTTATTGAATTACCATCGCCAAGAAGCTTACGTTTTTGTTCTTGTTTTGTTGTGTTCGGTTTTGTTTTGTTTTGTTTTTTCACCAGTGTCTGTGGTTTGTTTGTTTTGTCTGTCTGTCTGTTGAAGTACGAGTGAGAAATGAAGGAGAATGCCTGGTGTTCTCCGCACAGGCTGAATTTCATATGCCGTAATGTGTCAGTAGTTGCACTACCATGCTTTTTTTATTCTTTTCTTCTGCGCGCGCGCGCGCGCGCACACACACACACACACACACACACACACACACACACACACACACACACACACACACACACACACACACACACACACACACACACACAACACACACAAGACACAGACCGACCGACAGAAGGACACACGAATCAGCAGACTGCCAACCGACAAACCAAGTTACAATCCAGGAGATTTTGTCTTTTAGTTAAAAAATGAAGCTAGACATTTACATGAAGCGTGATGGTGAGAATTGGGTTCCACACATATTCTGGTGCCGACGGTATCATACGGCACGGTAATGTTGCGCGAACAGATTTTGAAAATCGATCCCCCCCCCCCCCCCCCCCCCCAGTTAACATAACCGTTAGAGCAAATTTCAAGTGACACAAACTTCCAGACTGAACGAGCTTCAACCGGACAGAAAGTGTTTGGATCTGGTTTTTTGGAATGCTCGCGTGTACCGGAATCAGTCGAGGAACAACGAAGCTGCTTTGATTGGATTTGAGGTAGGAACTCAACGTCTGACCAGCGCGTTGCGGTAACGCGTAGGCCAGGACATCTACTAAGTCATAACCACGAGACCCTATCCTTAAATGTTCTCATCTTAGTCATTAATTCATTTATCCATCAGCTTTAAATCATGCACAGTGCGGTTTGGAAACTTAGGGGGATGTGGTGTAAACGTGCATGGACAGTGACACTTCCTTGATGACACTGAAACTGAATTTGACTGGGTGTACGCAGATGAAAACTGAAGTATTACGAGATCAGAGCAATGAGTAGCAGAGCGTATACAGTTTGTTTGTCGTCAAAGCGTGTTGTGACGTGAAGCCAGTGAGAAGGAGGAGCTCTTTGTCTTCGTCAGAATCCTTTTTTGTACTCACTGTTCTTAAACAACAGTGAGTACTTTACATTGGGAACAAGAAATGCTGTCTGTCTGTCTGTCTGTCTGTCTGTATATCTGTCCGTCCGTCCGTCCGTGGTCAAAATGTGTTCCACTCGCTCCAGACAAAAAACTACTGAGCCGATCTTTCTGAAAATTTATAGGTATGTTTATTGTGGGTCACGGATGATGCCCAACGTTTTTTTTTACCAGAATATCCGTTATTAACGGCTATAACGGCCCAAAACGGTTTTTTCTTCTTTATGAACAATCTCAGAAAGTACTTGGCCGATCTTTCTGAAAATGTGTAGGTATGTTCATTATGGGTCACAGATGATTGCCGATGCTTACCAGAAATAGCCGTTGCTAACGGCTATAACGGCCCAAAACGCTTTTTCCTCTCATTATAGAATATCTCACGCCTATTCAAGATAAACTGGGAGTACGTTTATATGCTTTGCACCTTTTTCATCTGAGACACAAGAGTTCCGACTAAGAAGAATCTAAGTCCTGTTCTTCATAGTTCCCGCTGGGTAAAGGTAGGTGGACAAAAGTATTGATTCTGCTATCTCACTGGGTGGACAAAAGTCTTGATTCTGATCTCTCACTGAATCCACCCGAATCCACCCGAACAGAGAAAAGCTGGACACTTGGAGTGGGTGTAAAGTCTTTATTCACACGTGAAAGATTCGCAAATCAATACTCACAAGAACGTGCCCTTCTCCAACATTTTCATACTTCAGTTTCCGTTCTCTTGTCTTCATCACGTCTTTGCTCTATCATCCTCATGCAAGTCAATTCAGTCTGCTTGCATAAACTCCCACCACCCACCCCACCCCCTCTCCTCCTCCCACCTACCCCAAACAGAAATCATTTCGGAAAATTTGAGTAAAAAACAAGTAGGTTACGTTTCATTTCAAACACCAGCATGGCAACTGTGTTCAGATTCAAAGGAAACGGATCACGCATTTCGCGCCTACCTCCAAGCGATTCGTTCAGTTTTGTGCAGTTGAAATGGAACACACTAGCACGCCGAAGTTTCGGGGTTGCAGCGTTTAAGAGTAGCACAAGTACGATCACAAACCAACGAACGAAAAACCAATCAAAGAAATTTTGCCTTGTAGTTAAAAATTAAGCCATTAAGCGTGATGAGAGTGGAATGCCACTCGTGTTCTGGTACCGACGCAAACAGAGTTTGACGAGCCATTCAAATGATTCATATAACCGGTAGTCACACAAAGTTCCAGATTGAAGGACATTTGGAACATTTGTGTAAAAAAAAAAAAAAGAAAAAAACAGGTTACTCTTCATTTCAAAAACCAACATGGCAACGGTGTTTGAATCCAAAGAAATTATCACGCATTTTTTTACTT
>JADBJO010004057.1:140000-147500 GCA_016801955.1 Conus betulinus | reverse complement strand
ACGACATTAGGAGGAAGAAGAAGAAGAAATGAAGAGGGAGGAAGAGAAGGAGAGGAGGAGGAGAAAAAAGAAGTAGTAGAAGAAGAAGAAGGGGCGGAGGAGGAGGAAGAAGAAGCAGACATCAAGACGATGAAGAAGATGCAGCGGGGATGACGGAAGAGAAGAATAGGGGGTGCGGTAGAGGTAGTCGAATGGACGAAGTGCGGTTTGCTATGGGGGGGGGTGAAGAGAGATGGACGAGGGGGGGGTGGGGTGGGGGAGGGTTGGAGGCTTGAATATCATCCTGCCTTTGATCTGGTTTTCATGAGATTGATCATTTTCAAAACTCAGTCTCACCTTCTTCTTCTTCTTCTTCTTTTTCTTCTTCTTCTTCTTCTTCTTCTTCTTCTTCTTCTACTTCTTCTTCTTCTTCTTTCTTCGCTTCTTCTTCTTCTTCTCTGAGCCTTCTTCTTCTTCTTCTTCTTCTTTCTTCTACTTCTTCTCTTCTTCTCATCTTCTAGCTTCGCTGGTATCTGAGCCCCGTGCCCTTCTTTCTCGTCACCATCTAGCAGCTTTGTCTTGTCTGTCTGTCTGTCTGTCTGTCTATCAGTCTGTCTGTCTATCTATCTGTCAATCGATCGACCGATCTATCTATCTATCTATCTATCTATCTGTCTGTCTGTCTGTCTGTCTGTCTCTGTCTTCTTCTTTTTTTTTCCTTCCTTCTTCTTCTTTCTGTATTTTGTTTGTTTCTGTCTTTGTTCGTTTGCGTGTTTGTTTCTTTCTTTTTTTCTGCCTAATCTCTTCCAGCATTCTCTTTTTGTTCGTCTTTTCCTTCCCAGCACGGGCTAATCAAAAGCTTTTAATTTGATAAAGTACAAAATATCGCGAAAAAGCTTATTTATTCGGCATTGATAGAAGTTCAGAGTCGTCATGGATACCTTACATGTTAAACCGCACCCAGTCCGTTCTTTACATGTGGCACATCTTCTAAAAGATATTTACCACGAGGCCTACCACAAGGGATGACTTTAGTTCTTCTGTAGTTTTCTGCCACATAAATGTAAAAAAGAAATATTTTTCGACATATCAACGTTAACCATATTAATAACAACAACATCAAGGACAAGAACAAGAACGATGATGATGATGATGATGATGATGATGATGATGATGATGATGATGATGATGATGATGACGGTGATGATGATGATGATGATGTGATGATGATGATGATGATGATGATGATGATGATGATGATGATGATGATGGTGATGATGATGATGGTGGTGATGACATCAAGGACGAGAACAAGATGATGATGATGATGACGATAATGATGGTGATGATGGTGATGATGGTGAATGATGATGATGATGATGATGATGATGATGACGACGACGATGATGACGATGATATGATAATAATAATAATAACTAACATAGCAATAATAATTACAGCAATAATAATTAACATCGCCGAGCTAGTCACCAAGCTTACATTGTGAGGCTTTAATCAATAATCAAAAAAAAATATTTCGAGGATATTACAAAATCTGCTACCTTTCGAAACAAATATCGTGTAGTGTATCGCAATTATCACAGAAGGAGCAATTTCGAGATGAATATTCCTGACCAGCATTTTATTTTGGTTTGTCAACTACTCGCTTCTCTGGCGTTTCCGCCAGAGAATGACAATCGTCCGGCTCTTTCTTCTTCGCGAAAGCGTGCCACTATATCTGACAAACTATTAGATATTGCTTGCTACAGCATGTGTAAAAATGTGAAAATGCTACCTCATTAGTCATGTCGGTATGTAAATGAGATCGTTCACTGGAAAGCGTTTAGGGCTTGGACTTGTTTTAGGGCTTGGACTTGTTTTTATTCGTGGAGCGTACTCTTGTTGATAATAATCATACTGATAATAATAGTAGTAGTGATAATGATATAACAGCAATGATGATAACAATAAATAATAATGATAATAATAATAATAATAGTAAATAATAATAATGAATAATGATGATGGTGATGGTGATGATGATGATGATGATGATGGATGATAATGTCGCAGATAGAACTTCTTAAACCTCATTGCTACGATTGCTAAGAATGCTTGCCCTCAATACTTGTATGACAATGCTCGATTTTTATATGACCTTATAATTCGCTCAGACCTATTGTGGGCCGATCAGAATTAGATCTGCCAGAAGCAATTTTCGTCTTAAAGGCAGTAAAAAAAAAATGACACATGTTACAAGGAATTTGTTGTAAAAATTGTGGTTCTACTAACTTACAGAACTGAATTTAAATTATTTTTGTTTTATGCACATGACTGTACTGCTCATAGAAAAACAGGCTGGTGAAACAATGAAACAAAGGAACAAAGAAAAAAAATACTGCAGCAAACGAATGTGCCTAATGCGCAATGTTATGTGAAGTAGATGAGGTGTGACACAGACAGCAGTGTGTGCATGCGTACGCGCGCGCACCAGTGTGTGTGTGTGTGTGTGTGTGTGTGTGTGTGTGTGTGTGTGTGTGTGTGTGTGTGTGTGTGTGTGTGTGTGTGTGTGTGTGTGTGTGTGTGTGTGTGTGTGTGTGTGTGTGTGTGTGTGATTTCACTTGGGCTGGATTGTGAAACAGTATTTTGTAATTTGGATATTTTAAAACCAATTTACGATTTAATAAATCAGTCATTTTTTTTTACTGTTGTATCTCCTCCTCCTCCTATGCTCTCTCTGCCTTTGTCTCTCTGTCTCTCAGTCTCTGTCTCTGTCTCTGTCTCTGTCTCTCTCTCTCTCTCTCTCTCTCTCTCTCTCTCTCTCTCTCTCTCAGCGAATGGATATCTTTGTGTACGTGCGCTCTTCATCAATCTAGAACGTTAATGAATAAGTCCAATGGCGACGGGGATGTGTTCTTTACGATGATCAAGAAGTACACCTGTAAATCTTGTTGTCTGTTCATCAATATTTGTACAAAGCGTTCTCAGACTGATTGGTCATGTCTTTTATGGGAATAATAAAAATAGAAAGGAAGAGAACGTTTTTTTTTCTTTTCTTCTTTACTTCTTTTTTGATTGTGCAACATCAGTGAGCGAGTTCAATTTTTTTTTTCACAGTATTTCTGTAGTCATTTCTTCTTCTTCTTCTTCTTCTTCTTCTTCTTTTCTTCTTCTTTCAGAATGAAGCACGTAGTTGCTTATTCATTACTCTTGCTGATAGTTTTGCCTTGTTGTGTCTCTTATCTTTTGACTGCCATTTTCTATTTGTACGCAATTCCTTGCCTGTTATTTTCACTGATGGATGCTGTTTATGTTGCGTACTTTAGTTATGGACTAGTGCTAGTGCTTGTACACTTCTGCGTTACTTTGTGTTGTTGTTGTTTTGTTGCTGCTGTTGTTCTGATGTGTTCTGAATTTTGTCGAGGCTTGTCTGTCCAAATACCTCATGCTCCTCCCCCTCCGCACCCTCCACTCTTCTGTCTCACTCCCTCTGCCTCACAGATGTTTCTACCTAGTGCTCACGAATCTGTCATAAGCATTTTGTTCTTCACCCTCTCCCAACTCTCATTCTTCCTTGGTACCTATGGTTCCATCCCCATGATCCTCTATCCTCGTTTGTTTTTTTCCTCCTACTTTTCAACTTTTACAAACTCTGACGACTTATTTATCTATCACATCTTGTTTCACCCACCTCGCAGTGTTGTTCCTGTAGAAGTAATTATAATGAGAGGCACTTGTAGATCTTAAGCTTTGTGTACAGTCTTATGCCTTTCTGCCAGAGGACCTTCATTTTTAGTCTTCCGAGGGTCTGGCTGGCTTTCTGGACCCTAGACATGATCTGCTTGTCCAGTGAACCATCTGCAGAGATACCGCTGCCCAGATACTTGAAACTATCCACGCACTTCAGTTGGACCCCATCAATGGTAATTGGCTGGCTGGGGCTTGGCTGTGTTATGGGCGGCTTGGACCAGGACCGGCTGTCAGTCCAAACAGCTTGGATGCGTTTGCGAAGAGGTCGACAATGACCTGCGGGTGTTTCTCCTTGTTTACCATGAGAGAGCGCAGTCATCCGCAAAAAGGGCTTGAAGGATGAGTTTCTCCAGGGTCTTGGTAAGAGCATCAAGACAACGGAGGTCGAACACCGATCCATCTGAGCGGTGCTTAATGTGTACACCCAAGTCCAGATCTTTCACAGCATGAACAAGGACCTGCGTGAAGAACAAAAATTGAACAACATGGAGGCGAGGACACAGCCCTGTTTCACTCTGTTTCAGATGTTGAAGGGGTTCGTAGAGTCACCATTACAAAGGGCATGCGCAGTCATGTTGTCGTGGAAGAGTCTTATCAAGGCGGTGAACTTGTGCGGATAGCCCAGCTTCATCAGGGTGGTCCACAAAGCTTCTCTGTTGACAGTGTCAAAAGCTTTGGTCAAGTCTTTGAACGCTGCGTACAAGTCCATCAGCTGTTCGATGCATTTTTTCCTGGACTTGTCGCACAGCAAAAATCATGTCTGTGGTACTGCGGCCATGGCGGAAACCACACTGGGCTTCAGGATGGTTGCCTTCAGAGATGTTGTTGATGAGCCTGTTGAGGAGGATGCAGTCAAGTATCTTTCCAGCAATGGAGAGAACACTACCATACAGACAAAAGGAGGCTGTCGAATGTACAGCTAAAGACTACCCCAGGACGGAGTGTGCGATTTTCGCTATTGCCAGATTACATCCAAAAAGCCGGTATGTCGTACATTTTGACCCCTCAAAAGTGTAAAACAGTTTTCCAGGACAAAGACGTTAGAACAGCCCACAAAGGCAGGAAAAGAAAACACCTATCGATAGTAAAGAATAACAAAATATTTTCTGAAAAAAAGGCTTATTTTTTTAAAACTGGTATAGAAATCAAACACTGACACTGAACATGTTGGTGCAATTTCTGCAGCAGTTGTCATACGTTCTCCCGGCTGGTATTTGTAATGTGCCAAGATTCAAAATTCAAAAGGCTTAATCCGTTTGCCCCTTTTTGGGGTGTGTAGAATATGATAGAAACAAAGTGGACTGTTCATAATGAGCAACTAAATGTGGGACATTTCACAAAAAGTAACGACTTGAAGGTAAATCACTTCTTATTATCAACACTTGCACTGTTATGTAATGGGCGCCCTCAAATTTACATAAACTATCCAACCATCTTGAAATGCAAGCATAGCTTATACACATTTCCCAAGTTTGATAAATTTACTTATGTTGTATTTTCCTATTAGTCTGAAATGAATAACAGAAATGTAACGTTGACACTGGAAACTGGTATCATCCGGATATCAGCGTATTTCAAAGTGCGGCATTTTCAGGGCACTCTAGAATGAAATGAAATTAATTGTCTTGTGAAGACGAATGAGAATCAAACCCCTCCTCCTCCCCCCCCCCTCCACGTCCCCCGACTCTTTCCTCCCCCTCCCCCCCCCCCCCCCCCCCCCCCCCCCCCCCCACACACACACAAATCACAGAACGAAACGAATTGTTTTCTCACAGCTGGATTACAACAGGCTGCCAGTAATTTGCGCCAGTCTTTTCACTGCCCATACATATCCCTGTCTACTCTCTTTACTCCCCCTATACATATCCTTCTCTACTCTCTTCACTCCCCATACATATCCCTCTCTACTCTCTTCACTCCCATACATATCCCTCTCTACTCTCTTCACTCCCCATACATTTCCCTGTCTACTCTTATCACTCACTCCTATACATATCCCTCTCTACTCTCTTCACTCCCCATACATATCCCTCTCTCTCTCTCTCATACATATCACTCCCTATACATATCCCCTCTCTACTCTCATCACTCCCTATACATATCCCTCTCTACTCTCTTCACTCCCCATACATATCCCTCTCTACTCTCATCACTCCCCATACATATCCCTCTCTACTCTCTATCACTCCCTATACATATCCCTCTCTACTCTCTCTCACTCCCCATACATATCCCTCTCTACTCTCTTCACTCTCCTCATACATATCCCTCTCTACTCTCTTCACTCCCCATACATATCCCTCTCTACTCTCTTCACTCCCCATACACATCTCTCTCTACTCTCTTCACTCCCCATACATATCCCTGTCTACTCGATTTACTGTCCATACATATCCTGTCTACTCTCGTCACTCCCCATACATATCCCTGTCTACTCTCGTCACTCCCCATACATATCCCTGTCTACTCTCACACCCCCATACATATCCCTCTCTACTCTCGTCACTCCTCATACATATCCCTGTCTACTCTCTTCACTCCCCATCACATATCCCTGTCTACTCTCGTCACTCCTCATACATATCCTACTCTCTTCTCTTCACTCCCCAAACTAATCCCGCTTTAGTCTCTCAGCATGCGACGGCACCGACATGGCTCTACTGAACCTTACCAATCAGGCTTCCTGGAATTCATTTGTGCGTAGTCCAGAGCCAGCTTAGGACTACAGCCTTTTTTCTCTCTGAGAGCTTGATCCCTCCTTACTCTCTGCTCACAGTCTGCTTTTCCTTTCAAGAAGTGGGAATTCTGAGATTCAACGGCCATCAGTTCACTGTACATACGAAGCTGTTGCCTCATTTGTATCAAATTCTCGGAATCACCCCTACTTCATCGAAGTCTAAAGAGTGTCGTTTTTAGAATGATTATAATATTTTTTTGGCTGGTGATGGCTCTTGCTTTGTTCATGTAAACTATATCTGCAGCTGCTTCCTCATTTGAACTTTGGTTACGCAAGCTGGTGTATAGTAAGATGGTCATACCCTTGTTACTTGAGGTGAGTTTTCAAGTTTGTTCTAACTACAGACCTTCCCGGTTGTAATACCTTCGTTGAAGTCGGATCAGCTGCCACTTTCTCAGCTCGCTCGTTTTCACTTTGATGCATGTTCGTCTGATGCTGTATATATCCACGACATCCTTTCTGGCCAGAGGGGCCCAATTAAATCATGTTCATCAAGACTCCCTATTCTAATGTTCACAGCACCTTCATGGAGTAAGTGTTATTGTCTGTTTATTTCCAAACTGACCTTTGTAAGAGAAACATTGGAGAATGCGTCATCATTATTCTTTTTAACCTATATCATTAGACCATTTGTTGTGAGATCATAATATACCGCACTCTCTTTCTGCCCTGGTTTGGCACTTTGTTTTTTCACTGTTTATCCTCAATATTTTCACTGACCGAATTATCTAAGCGTATGGCTAGTGCGTTTCGTGTTCATCGTTCTTCTACATTAAGGCAATGAGTTTTGCCCTCTTGACCTTTTCATCAACGTCTACTGTGCTTTTATGATGCGACAACATGATAAAGATCTATGTCTATTCCAGGGGAAATCTGTCCCATTCTTGGCTTATAGGTCTAGCCAAACAGGTCCAATAGGTCTAGTCGAATAGTCTAGTCGAACAGGTCTAGTACAAAACAGACGAGCCGTGTGGTGTGTCTTAACTTCGAGCCATCCATGACTTTCTGCCGACTTCATAACGGTCGCTTCCGCC
>JADBJO010004057.1:117500-130000 GCA_016801955.1 Conus betulinus | reverse complement strand
ACACAGAAGAGAAGAAAGAAGAGAAAGAGAGAGAGAGGGGGGGGGGGGGGGGCGGAGGAGAACGCAAGGCACAGAGAGAGAGAAAGAGAGAGAAGAGAGAGAGAGAGAAGAAGAGAAGAAAGAAGAGAGAGAGAGAGAAAGAGAGAGAGAGAGAGAGAGAGAGAGAGAGAGAGAGAGAGAATAGAGAGATGAACAGGAAAAGAAACGTTGGGGAGGGGTGGGGGGGCGATAAGTACTAGGAAACGTGGTGGGAAAACAAACAGACGTTATGAAAACCTAAAACCTCAATGAAAGAAAGAAAGAAAATAAAAACCTCGGCATTGAACAAACCTTTTTTTTTTTGGCCGATTTTTCGATATTGAAAATAGTACGCAAAGAACGTTGAAAAAAATAGAAAGAAAAAAAAAGAAAGACCACAAAAACAAACCGCGCGCTGCTCCATAGATCACTACATGTTTCTTTTATGATGAAACATCATCACCACCAAGACCAACATCAACAACCTTATGAGAAAATCGGAACACGGACCCTAGCCCGCCCCAGTTAAAGGACAATGTGAGAGTCCCTCCCTGAAAGAGGGGGAAAGGTGCCAAAGTGCCTAGCTTGCTAGCCAGAACAGGGGAGGGGGAAGGGGTTGAGGGAGATGAGGTGTCCAGAAACTTCGGACCTCACATCCTACCCCCCCTCCCCCCCCCCCCCCCCCCCCCCCCCCCCCCCCACCCCTCTGCCTTCCTCGTCCCGGGGTCCTGCAGACTTCCTCCAAGGTCGGACAAGTCGTGGATCTGCCTTCACAGCGCTTCTATTGAGTGGAAACGTTTGAAATCATCTGACCACTCATGTGAACAGATTCTGGATCCGGCATTTAAGACCGATCTGCTCACACAGACCCGTACCAAATTAGATTGAACACGTCCTTGATCCGATTTCAATTTTTCCTCTCAGTTTCCTTCTAAATTTCCTTGAAATCGATTTTTAGAAAGATGTTAGCGTTGTGTTAGCGTTATTTTTCTTTCCTAAACTAACTTTACCAAACGATCCTGTATCCATAGCTTGATCCTGATCCTCGCCAGAGATTCTCCCACAAATCGGCAACGCAGATCCACACACAAATTTAATATGCACGTCTCTAGGTCATATTCAGTCAGAACTAATGGTCAGCAATTTGTGTGAACACATACGAACATGACTAACGTGTTAACACTCAGACCGTAGAAGTTGAGATCATTCTCTTCCAGCGTGGATTATGAAAGAGAAAGGACTTTTGGCTTTGATAGAACCAAACTGATGTGTGTGTGTGTGTGTGTGTGTGTGTGTGTGTGTGTGTTGTGTGTGTGTGTGTGTGTGTTGTGTGTGTGTGTGTGTGTGTGTGTGTGTGTGTGTGTGTGTGTGTGTGTGTGTGTGTGTGTGTGTGTGTGTGTGGTGTGTGTGTGTTGTGTGTGTGTTGTGTGTGTGTGCGTGCGTGCGTGCGTGCGTGCGTGCGTGCGTGCGTGCGTGCGTGCGTGTGTGTGTGTGTGTGTGTGTGTGTGTGTGTGGTGATCGACCGTAACACGTCGTCTGCTGACAGTTTCTCGGTATGCATAAATCAGAATCTTTCTTTTCACCAAACTTCGTTGAAGATGGGTTTTGTACTCTCTGCGTGATCTTGCTGTCACACATACAAACCAGCAGACGAGTTGTAAACAGAACCTTAGGGGCCGGAACAGTTAAATGAAAGGTGGCTGAGGGGATTCAAGCGGGGCGGGGGGGGGGGGGGGGGGGGGGGGGGGGGGGGGGGGGAGGGTGGCGGCGGGGAGGGGGGGCGGTCGTGAGGACTCTCGCCTGTAGGAGGTGGGTCAAAACATGCGAAAATGCCATTTTTGCCAGCCGAGGGAAGAGGCTTGGGCATCCTCAAGCACCGGAAAAGCATACCCACACACACACATTCCCTTGTTTGGCCCTAACCTTGGCGGAAGTAACATAAAGTCAATATGTTTCGCAGATAATCCCCATGATTTATAGACGAAAGCTTGCCGAAACAAACACACACACATAAACAAATAAAAATGATGATGATAATAATCTGCCAGATAAAAAAGGACGAACAAATTACAAAGACAGAAATCGACGCGTTTCGACCTCCTAGGTCTTCTTCAAACAACATTCGGGTCAATGAAAGCGAAGAACGAGCGATGACTTATCTTCTCGAATTCGGCGCATGATGGGCGTGAAATCAGCCTCGGTGCCATGGACGACGACAATATTTCACCTGATTGGTTACGTAATACTTGTGGTGATTTCGTGATACTTTTCTTGTTGAACCAAATTACTAAACAGAGACTAATGTAGGATACGTCGGCTGATCCCAACCTGCACGATGAATCCGCCCGGCAATGCAACGGGTCCGCCGCAAAGCGACATTCTATCTCTGCTTTCTGCTTTTCTTTATCCCTTATGTAGGATGCACAGAGAAACAGACCAACAGAAGCGGGTGCTGTGTGGTGGGAGCAGGGGGGGGGGGGATATACCTTTTGGTGTTTGTAACAAACAAACAAATGTAAATATGCTGAACAATTTAGAAGTGGGGGGAAAAAAAGAAAAACAAGTGCAGGCTAACGATTCCTCTGTCATTACATTCATGACTTGGCAAAGATCTAAACAGAAAACAGAAAAGGGAGGGGGGGGGGGGGGGGGGGGGGGGGTAGGGGGGGGACATGAAAAATGGACAGGGGGAAATATGTTACAAATATCATATTCTTCACTGGCAGCATTTGGGGGACCATCGTAAACCATTCATATCGCCTGTTGCGAGGCCTTTCGTTCACTGAACTCGTCAGGGAGGCACGGCTGATTGTGCCTGTGCTTCCTTCTTGGCATGCAATGGAGAAATTCCAAAGTCTACATCTCTGTGCCGCTCTTACCACCACGGATTCAAAACGGATTTCCACAGCACCCCAAAATACACAGAGAATACAAACAAGCAAGCAAACAAACGAACGAACGAACGGACGAACGAACGAACGAAAACAAGCGCAACAACAAAAGACCAAATCTTAGCTACATTGACCTTCTCTCGAGCTCCGTGGAATCTCTTCTCCACCAGCGAGGACAGCCCAAGCCAAGCCCTAATCACTGCATTCGGTTAGCGCATAGATCGGGCTTCAGCTCATTACCGTCCGCGAGACCCTCTGCTCCGCTCTTTTCCTATTTATTAATTCATGTGTTGATTTATCTAGCGGTAGCCTCTGCGCACCCTAGCCTCCTGCTCAGCGCAGAAGTGGCGTAGTGTGCGTGTGGGTAAACCAGTGTAACAGGCGAGAAACACTACCGCGCCAAAACTACTACCAAGGGAAGTTATCTGACAGGGTTTCTCTAACAAAAACCTCTATCAAAACCACACAGGATAACCTCCCTTCGAAAGACAGCTTCCTGTCAAATGTTCAGGTGGGATTAGTGCAAACAATCAATCTGTCAAGTTGTGGGCTCACCTGGTTATCTATGTAGAACATTAATGTCTTTTCTGACACCTATTCCAGAAAAAAAAAAAAACCAGGAGAAGATAACGCCTGTCTGTCCATTACAAATGGAGTCATCTTCCCTCCATTTATGGGTCAAGCATACAGATCTGCAGTGTCAAATATTGGATCTGACGGGCACGTCAGATCCACGATGGGATTTTCAACTCTATAGGCGTATCATTTCACATCTGAGTTCTCCCACTGTCTTTCTCTGGTTGAACTGTTAGGTCGAATGATGAGCAAAACGCGCTTTGGACATGCTCGCCAACGGCACCTGCCCTGTGAAAACACCTGGGGTTTCTCCCACTGAACACAAGCATGCTCTAACCCCCGGGGTTTACCAGATTTCCGAAGATCACCTGCTAGATTCACTATGATTCCTGACAGAATGATAACACAACTAAGAGAAACATGTCCAAAGAGCAGAGAGTGGTAATGGTTTCCTAGCTAGTATGTTACCTGGAGTGTTACACCAGGTGTAATACCCCAGAATTACTCTTAAGCAGACAAAAATACCGTAGTCACTATGGCGCTCAGCAGTTGATGCTTTGATAACTGCCATAGCGACTGAAGCATATACCGTCTTTACAGCCTACCCATACGCCACTATTCCAGCCCACGCGGATCACATGACTTGCGAACTATAAACACTAAATATTAACGCTGAAACACTGCCACGAAAACTATAAGGGGTACAGAAAGGGAATTAATCATTCTAGAGCAGTTATCCTTGATCCCCCCCCCCCCCCCCCCCCGCAAAAAAAAAAAAAAAAAACTTTAAAGAAAAAGGGAGGGGGTGGGGGGTCTTATAAATGCTACTAGGGCTGAAATGAATTTGCCCGAATTCGCAAGAAAAATGTCAGAGTCAAGTCCCTGCGATCGTTAGTTAGGTTAGCTTGGGTAGTCGATTATAACCGTGCTGGCTAGAGTTCTCACACCATAGTCATTACATCGTCCGCGGGGGAACAAAAAACTACCGTAGTATTTAGAGCGTACGCTGAAGCACTAGGGCAGTGTTTCTAGCGTGTTACTTCGCCAGCAAGTCTAGTCATTTCGCGTGTTGTTCTAAAAGCTAAAGAAATTACACTGGCGAAGAACGAGTAGCCTGAGATCGACCATTGCGCTACGAATGTGGGAATGTATCTATGAGAGCGAATGGGATAGGCAAGGATTGGTTGAAACAGGCATAAAATGGGCTGAGAACATTGTTAGAATGTAAAGAGAATGGCAAAGATGGCAGCATTACTGAAAACAAAGCAAAACACAAACGTACCTACAAAAACAAGTAACGCTTACTGAATACACAGTACAAAGCAGACAACAGAATTTTTAGACAAAGATGTCTTTTCAGTCGTCACAACCAACAGGCATAGACAGACTTTAGAAAGAAAGAGTACTCTATAGACAACAGTCAGCATTCTGAGAGTGGTTGCAATTTGAGTGTATCTTATGGAAGCATACAAGCTTCATAAGTCGGCTACAGTAGTTTTTCGCAAGAAAACCACCAACCTAGTTCGGAGAACGAGATTAAGCCATTATCCCCGAGGATCTCTACTGGTTTTTTTTTTTTTTTTTTTTTTTAAATAGGGTTATAGTTATATATTTTTTTCCTGCACTTTCCGGGGGTAAAGAGTATTTCGCCCGTTTTACGAAAATAAATAGCTATTATTGGTGTTTTCCCCGACGATCATAGCTCTTTCCCAATTTTCGCGGATAAAAACAATTGTTGTAAAAGGAAACCGACTGAAATAGAACTGTCCTGATCCTCAGGATCACAACTATTTGTCTTGTTGTGCCGACCCCTTTGGATCTTGTCATGGTAAAGAGTGACTATAGCAAACAATGTTTTCCTCGCTATAATATCTGTTTTCCTCAAGCAAACAAGGATGATAGTTATGACCTCAACGAAAATAAGCAAAAGCAATTGTTGTCTTCAAGAAAAAACAAGATACAAAGCATATAAACGTACTCCAAGTTTATCTTGAATACGCGTGTACATGTCTTGAGCATGTTTACTCTGAAAACACCCATGATCTACCAGTCAGTTATAAGATCTAAAGCTTTTTTTTTTTTTTAATTCTTCAAATACGTCAAAGAAAAGGGAGGGGGGGTGGGGGGGGGGGGCTGAAAAACGTCACAATCAAACATGCGTCATAATCTTTTTCGTCACTGAGGCATATAGAAGAAAAACCGTTTGGGGCCCTTTTAGCCGTCAGTAACGGCTATTCTGGTAACAATAAAACATCGGGCATCATCCGTGACCCATAATGAACATACCGACAAATTTTCAGAAAGGTCGGCCCAAAAGTTTTGTCTGGAGCGAGTGGAACACATTTTTGACCACGGTCAGACACACACACACACACACACACACACACACACACACACACACACACACACACACACACACACACCATTTCTTCGTTCCATTGTACAGTACTCTCTGTTCTATAAGAACTGAGAGTACAAAAAGGAGAAAACATCGACTATATCTGTTTTCCTCAAGCAAACAAGGGTGACAGTTATTACCTCGAGAAAAAACACACACGGAAAAACGATTGTTATCTTAAAGAAAACAAAAGGAAAACATCTATTACTCTCAGGAAACAGAACAAGTAGTTGTGATCCCTAAGAACATAGTTGTGATGTTCAGGATAACTGGGTTTTTTTTTTTCCTCCTTACCTATTTTCCTCGAAGATCATAGCTGTTTTCCAAGGCATCCTTTAGACGCTACTTTGCTCCCATATATTGTTCTGTGCATTTTTCTGTCTCATATTTGCGACGAATTTATCGAAAATCCAGTTAATTTTTTTTTTGCACTGCGTTAATTAGCTTGTTACTGTGTACGTCTTTTATATGTGTTTAAGTGTATTTTGCAATGTTAGAAGGTTAAAAGAAAATAAGTCTCATCTATTTCTGGAAGCAATAAAAGTCGGTGAAAATGTCCTCTGCCTTAACAACAAATTTATGAGAGTCATGTAGTTCTGGTTATGAAGAAAACAACCTTGTTTGAAACGCCAGTAACGTGAAGAAACATAATTGCGGTAAAAAGTCTTGTGGGCTCATCTTTCCCTGTCTGAAATATTGCTGAAGTTGTGCTTTTCACATCGCTTAGTATTTGTCTCCATTGCAGTCTTTCTTACAAATGGCCTTATTTTCAAATGTTTCTAGCATCTCTCGGGAAAGCCAGTCTTAAATGAAGAATCGTTAAATTATCAAAAATTAAACAGTCCCTTGACAGAAAGCTGTAGTTTGATGGACACATAGTGTCGTCGTTATACACTGGCATTGGTGAAAATACAATTATTCAAAAACCACTCTCTTGGTTTGACATTCAACAACAAAAGACATATCTTTATGCATGTTACCACAGGAAGACAAACTAAAATGCAATAAAGGGATAATTGCAAACGAGACAATGCCTAAAAGGGTGCCCAATGATGTAGTGTAAAAGCCCCTCCTTTCAACAGAGCACATGATGCCACAAACCGCATAATCAAAAGCTACGAAAAATTGATCTTTGATATAACTATTACTGTAACGGATCTTTTGAAATTCACGGAATGGGTAATTCAGTATCTAAAAGCAATAAAATTGATGGCATCGATATTTGAATTGAAATATAGATTCACTGCAGAACAACAATTTCAGTTGGCTGAAATGCCTTACTGTGATCTTTTTCCATGTTTACCATTAAATCCGTCATGTGAGGATCAGACAACATTCAGTAAAAAATCGGTGATGCACTGCGGTCACATTCATCACCAGAACGGTTTTTTAAGAGATAGAACTGCTATGGAATTACTTGCAATTCCTCAATTAGAATCATATGTGTAGAATGATATTCCTATTATACCATTTCAATACAAGATATGAAAATAATGGGAAAAAATCTCACTTGCATATGCCGCTGGAGAAAACTTCTTGGATGTTATGTTGATATGATTATACATGTGGTCTTTATCACTCTTTTCCTTTTTTCTTTCTTTTCCTTTGTATTGTAAAACGCCCTTCATACCTTGCTATTCTGTACAGCCGCCATGTTTGACTCACGTTGTATGCTACTCAAACTGTATTTATCTGCATCAGTGACGTTAGACGTAGCTGAATGGATTGAATGATATTAATCCCACATGTTTCCAACAAAATTACAACTTTTACCGTAAGAAAAAAGAATGCACAGAATAATTCTTCTTTGGAATAAGATGGACAAAAGTATAAAACGTGGCTCCATCTGATCTCTGGCAATTATTGTTTTCGCCGTACATGAGTTATCTGATTTTTGTAATGCTGGCTTTGGAACTTGCTACATATCAACCGTACCTGATTTTCGACATCATAATATGTGTAGGTTCCAAACAAAAGAGACAACCCTGAAGCTAAATCATAATGAGTTTCTAGACACAGTATTTGACACAAAACATCGCATGTTTTTTAGAAAGGTAATGGCACTGACGTCTGCTCGTTTCAATCACATTTTAGGCTGTACTGAACTTAAACGTAGGGTAAACTTGCTGCCATGATGAATTTAGAAAGAGAGGGGGGTTAGTTACCGCCAAGGGCATAGACGAACAAACTACAGAACAAGACACAATGCACTTTGACCCCCTCTCTTTCTAAAGTTTGCTTCATTTTTCGCCCTCAGTCACTCCGATTTGAAACTCCCATGATGAAATAACTACACGGCCATAAGTCCAAACGAATGATGCTCACGAGACTGAATCACCCGGCAGAAATGACAACACAGAGGACACATTCAAGATTTCCTTTAACTAGAATACGCAGTCAACAGGCCAAAATGAAGTGTTTTGAATAATATTCAGTGGTTTTAGCGAGAATCTTGTATTTTCAATTCATGAACTTTATTCCGCTTGAAATATCTATATCAACGGTTTCCTAATGCTCAAGTAGTAAAATTCCGCCTTTATAGACGGCATGTGTAATATAAATGTAAATTACCACTCAGTTCATGGAGAACCAACAGTGAACATAAGGTGTGCATATTTTTCCCGCAGTCATCAAGCTTTGTGTGTGTGTCAAATGCTACCCTAAAAAAAATACAACACAGATATCACAACATTGAAATGAAAATGTCAAAATTACTTTCTACACTTTGAACATTGATCTCGGTCAGTTTTACATTAAATAATCCCCTCTTCTGTAGGAAGTTTGTGATCGTCTGATTTTGGATTAACATTCATCTCTAACCCCCACCCCCATTACCGAACACTTTTTTTTCTGGTTTGTTTTTGAATTCTTAACATTACATTTATGAATACATATTCAACAGTAAGATTCTTTCAGTTATCTGTTCACCTGAAATTAATTACTATGTACAGTAGTACACAGCTGCATATTGATGAACATTGTCACCGAACCAAATCGTTATTCTCTATTCACGGTGTCTTTGTTTATGTAAGATCGATAAATAACTTCCTTTTTTATCCTCTTTTTTAAAAGATGATGCTCCCCTTCTACTTTGTGTTTTGTATTTTAAGTGCTGCCTTCTGTGAATATTCTTTGGTTTTCAGTCCAAACATTCTAGTATGTTTTCTAACCAGGGGCCGTACTTATATGTCGTCGGTAAACTTACTTCTACAACGAGATTAACTCCTGGATACAAACCCTATGGGTTCAGCGCATTGTACTTCCGTACCTATATCATCTGGGTTTTGTCTCGGTTTCTATCTATGGAGTATCTAGAAAGTAATAGGTGAAAGTCAGATAACAAGAGGGATTCCCTTCTTCTGCGCTTGTCTTGAATAACCGCCAACCTTCTGCGCATGCCCACAAACACGCTGACACAGACAAGCACAAAGACTGAAAAAGCAGCTTAGCTAAAACAAATCTGATAAAACTATTAAAAGGCCATAAACATGATGAAGCCACACTCACACGCACACACACATACACACACTGACACAAAGTAACAGTGACACACACAGGCACGAAGACAGATTTAGCCTACCCCCTCCCCCCCCCCCCACACACACACACACACACACACCAAGAGCTAAGCCAGTAGCAGACGAACTTGGGAGCTACAGACACACTCGTAGAGCAGGGAGCCGAGTTCCGTGTGTCAGTCTGTGCAAATCAATGTCTTCTCGGAGACTGTCTGTCAGCTGGAAGATTTTCTGACGACGAAATCTTAACTTTGCGTGAAGTTCGTGATCATTGAACGTGCCCAGTGGCTTTGTTTTGATCTAACCCAGGGCGAACTCATGCCCTTTTCCTTGTTGTACGTTACCCACCCCTCACCCACTGCAAGCCACGAGGTTACAGGTTACTCGCGACATATGGATCTGCAAGTAACAGACCGTCGTGCTTACAACGAGGTAGTAGGTCACTTCCCCCCCGTACCCACGACATGTAAGTACGGCCCCAGAAGAGTACTCGGATAACTGAGGTCCTCTGGTAACTCTGGACAAATACAGTATCCTCCCTTGGATCCTGATCCACACCATAGATCTTCTGATGCTCTCTCTGTTCTTCCTCAGGATACGAGTCATTTTTCTTCCAAGTTTGGTTCAAATCGGGCTCGGTGCGTTTTCCCTAATTTGCTAACAGTCAAACAAACAGACTCGGGAGGAACACCCGATGTCCTGCTAAGCGGGGACACAAGCCTTACCACCTTGCATGACATGAAATATACTGTTCTAAGCTCAGAGAGACTTCGCTTCTTTATATGTCAAATGAGGTTTGCTTCTCTGTACTGGAAAGTCTCGGTTTTTGCATTTTGTGTCATTTCCTTTTTTCCTGTTGTCAACCACCAGGACTCTGTAAGCCTGGTGAACCCTCTCTGACTTCAACAATCTTTTCATGGCTTTCTCTGGACTTCTGTTGAAGTCGTGTGGGCTCTGTTTCATTGAAGGTGTAAATGGGCTGGGAAGTAGTATTTATGTGAAACTAATATTTCCTGTCTCTGGTATCTTGTAGAATCTAGTGCTTCCCTTCTAATTCGTGTCTAACACTGCCTTCTCTGAATATGCGTCGGTTTTTCAAATCAAACACCCTGGTGCATTTCCCAGTCAGACGATAACTCGTAAAACCGCAGTCCTGTGGTTACTTTGGACAGAAAGAGTATCCTCCCTCGGATTCCTGATCCACGCCATAGTTCGACACTTAAGTTGCGTTTGTTTGTTCTCAGGCTACAGTGTTATTTTTCATCCAAGTTTGGTTTAAATCAGGTTCGGCGAATCCCCCCCCCCCCCCCCCCCCCCCCCCCCCCCCCCCCTTTTTAAGTGAAACACAGTTGGGAGGAACAATTAAAACCTGCTAAGTTAACTATCGTTTCATGGCCCCTTCTGGAATTCTGTTAAAGTCGTGATGTTTCCATTGTAGTGCCATTATAAATGGCTGGTAAGAAGTATTATATGAAGTTAACATTTTCTGTCTCTACTATCTTTGTAGAATCTGATAGCTCCCTTTCTAATCCACGTTTTGTGTTTTGTTTTGTTTTTAATGTTGTCATCTGTGACCATCCTTCAGTGTTCAGCCCAAACACTCCCGGTACATATCCAAGCAGAAGAGAACTCGGATGACCAAAGTCCCCTGGTAACTCCTTTGGATCCTGACCCGCGCTACAGATCCGCACTGATGCACGCTATGTTAGTGCTCAGGCTATGACATCATTCTCCTTCCAGATTTGGTTCAAATCGGGCTCTGTGGATTGCCCCCTAATTTTGGGTAACATTCAAACAAACGCAGTCAGGAGGAACTCCTAATAACCTGATAAGCGGGGACACCAGTCCTTGCAACCTTGCATGACATGAGATATACTGTTCTAAGCTCTCAGAGGCTTGGCTCCTTTATATGTCAAAGGTGGGTTTGCTTCTCTGCTCTGGAAATGCTCGCTTTTCACATTTTGTAGCTTTTTTTTCTGTTGTCGATCTCTAGGACTATATAGGCCTGATGCATCCTTTCTGACTCCAGCCATCTCTTCAGGGCCTCTTCTGGACTTCTGTTGAAGTCGTGATGTTTCCAGTATACTGAAATCATAAATGGCTGGTAGAAAGTATTAATATGAAATCAAGCTTTCCTGTCTACTGTCCTCGCAGAATCTGGTGCTCCCTTTCTAGCACATTTTGTTTTGTTTGTAATGTTGTCTTCTGTGAATAGCCTTCAGTTTTCAGTCCACAACACTCCAGGACATTTTTTCCAAGCAGAAGAGAACTCGGATAACCGCAGTCTTCTGGTAATTTTGGACAGATAGAGTATCCTCCCTTGGTTCCTGATCCACGCCATAGATCTTCACTGAAGTTCCGTATGGTGGTTCCTAGGCGACGGTGTCATTTTTTTCTTTTAAATACGGTAAAAATCAGCATTAGTGGGCATTACGGAATTGGGTGACAGTCAAACAGACTCGGGAGGAACATCTAATAACCTGCTAAGCGAGGACACCAGCCTTGCAACCTTGTATGACGTGAAGTATGCTGTTCTAAGCTTAGAGACTTCGCTCCTTTATATGATAAACGTGGTTTGTTTCTCTGCTCTGGAAAATCTCGTTTTTCACATTTGGGGACCTTTTTTTTTCTTGTCGATCGTTAGGCCTCTGACCTTTGTCGTGATCTTTCCAGTATCTGAATCACTAATGTTGCTGGTGAAAGTATTATACTGAAATCATAAATGGCTTTCCTGTCTGAATCTTTCCTCGTCCTCGAATCTGGTGCTCCCTTTCTAGCACATTTTGTTTTGTTTGTAATGTTGTCTTCTGTGAATAGCCTTCAGTTTTCAGTCCACAACACTCCAGGACATTTTTTCCAAGCAGAAGAGAACTCGGATAACCGCAGTCTTCTGGTAATTTTGGACAGATAGAGTATCCTCCCTTGGTTCCTGATCCACGCCATAGATCTTCACTGAAGTTCCGTATGGTGGTTCCTAGGCGACGGTGTCATTTTTTCTTTTAAATACGGTAAAAATCAGCATTAGTGGGCATTACGAGACTCGGGAGGAACATCTAATAACCTGCTAAGCGAGGACACCAGCCTTGCAACCTTGTATGA
>JADBJO010004057.1:107500-112500 GCA_016801955.1 Conus betulinus | reverse complement strand
TTCAGATGCGCTGTGTGATTTTCAACATCTCGTTTGTATACATGAAGAGAGAATATACCTGTGTCACACATCATGAATCTTGACTGTAAACACAAGTGTTTTTTTTTTTTAACGAGTAACAAACAAAAATGTCTGTATTTGGAAGATTTTATGATTAACTTTTGATGAGTATTCATACACATTCCATATGTTTTTTTTGTATAGTTGTAGAATTGACAATTCATTGGATACACATGTTTACAATGAGTCTGTTTTCAAATGTGAAGTTATTTGTCTCTAAATAACAACAAGAACAGTAACTCTTGCTCCTATGATGAAATAATAAGGCGCACTACTTCAAAACATATTCTGCTTACGTAGTAAACAGCATTTGTTTGGAGTTGTGAGACTTACATCACTAGTAAGCAGCATTTGTTTTGGAGTTATAGGCCTGTGATTATTTCATCAAGGGAACAAGTGTACCCTCACTTGTTTTACTGTTTACTGTTCCCTGCCTCATCAAAGACATCCCTTTCTCTAAAGTGTAATACCAGGAAACAACACTCCTGATGCACGTTTGAGCCGACGTAAGTCCGAATCTGTCAACAGTATGTTTGTTGTGGGAGGCTTTAGTGATGACAGGGAGACAAGAAATCTGGAGGGGGAAAATACATAGGCATTTCTGTGTAGTTTCCTTGCAGTATGATAACGTGTCAATAGTGTACACGACAGCAGATGGCACACGTCATCTTTCCACTTCTCGCAAGTTCAGTGTTTTGTCTTGTTCTCGTCTCACAAAGGATTAGCTACTAGAAATTTAGTACGATGTAAAGACTCTACAAAGCCAGCAGGTTTTTTCATCCTTGGAGAATACTCGACGAAAGCAAGAAACATACAGGGCAGAAAAATAAAACGTCAGAGAAAAAAAAAACAGAAAAGAAAAAAGCGAAAAAAGGGAAAAAAGGAGAAAAATAGGGGGGAGAGGGGGGAGGGGGTAGAAAGGAAATAAACGGGTAAGGAAGAATTAATTTGATTGAAAACGAAAAAAAGAATGAAGGAGGGAGGAAGAATGACAGGATGAGGAAACAAACAGAAAGAAAGAAAACAACATATGAAGATAAAAAAAAAGCGAAAAGAAGAAGTATAAATATCAGAAGAGAGAAAGAAAGGAAGGAGAAAAGCGACACAAGATGGAAGAAAGCAAGAAAGAAGGAATAAAGAAATCAAGAAAGACATGAAGAAAGAAAGAAAGAAAACAAAAAGAGAAGAGTGAAGTAAAGTACAAGGATAAAGAAAAAAAGTAGAAGAAGAAGAAGTGGATGAGAAAAGGAAGAGAAAATAGAATCAAAAGAGGACGGAAGGAAAGGGAAAGAATGGGTAAACAAAGAAAACGAAAAAGACAGAGAAGCAGAAAAAAAAAGAAAAAGAAAAAGAAAGACAATGAAGGAAGAAAAATAACACAGAAATGCTGAGATGATCAAGGAAGAACACGATGAGAAGAAGGTTTTGAAAAAATAAAAAAGAAGAAAGAAGAAAGAAAAACAGAAAAAAAAAGAAAGACAGACAGACAGAAAAGAAAGAAAAAGAAAGAAAGAAAGAAAGAAAGAAAGAAAAAGGAACGATTAAAAAAGGAAAAAGAAAAAAGAAAAAGAAAGAAAGACAAAAGAAAGAAAAAGAGAAAGAAAGAAAAAAAAAAAGAAGAAAAAAAAAAAAAAAAAAAGAAGAAAAGATAGAAAGAAAACAAAAAGAAAAACAAGAAAGAACAAAGAATACAGAAAAAAGAAAGAAAAAGAAGGAGAGAAAAAAGAAAAAGAAAGGACAAGAAAAGAAAAGAAAACAAAAGAAAAGGAAAGGAAAAGGAAAAAAAAAAAGACACGCATAAACCCTCTGAGAAGGCGTGGGCATAACTTCCAATGAGGCTGGAAAGCCGGAGGGCACGTTTTCTGTTGGTCATACGTGAAGTCATTGTGACGATTGTCATGATGCCCGGGTTCCTGCAAAACTCTAGGGATAAAAAGAAACGCAAATCCAAAACAGTAGTTCATTAAGCGCAGTAATAGCTATCCTGGCGTGTTCTAATGGCAGTGACTTTTTCCTTTTTTTTTTTTTTTTTCGTTTTATTTCCCCGATGTTTCCAGTGCTGTTACTGTTGTAATGATGCGTTGTCTTGTCTCCACTCCCCGCTAGTCTGTTTTGATCTGTATACTCGTCTTTGTGTGTGTGTGTGTGTGTGTGTGTGTGTGTGTGTGTGTGTGTGTGTGTGTGTGTGTGTGTGTGTGCGCGCGCGCGCGCGCGCGTTGTCTGCCTCAGTATATGTCTGTGTAGTCTGTGTGTGTGTGTGTGTGTGTGTGTGTGTGTGTGTGTGTGTGTGTGTCCCTATTTGTCTATCTGTCTCCGGTTCTGTCTTTTGTCTGTCTATCTGACTGTCCGTCCGTCAGTCTTTCAGTCTGTCTTTCAGTCTGTCTGTCTGTCTGTCTGTCTCTCTCTCTCTCTCTCTCTCTCTCTCTCTCTCTCTAATGCTCACTACCTCCCTTCCGCTTTCCCTCTGTCCTCTTCCGTCTCCCTCCCTCCCTCCCTCCCTCCCTCCCTTTCATTGTCTTCCAGACAGCATGCCACGTTTATTTGATGGACCAAATGTGAACAACTTGTGCATTTTCTCTTCCATTACGCCATCAATGTAACAGAATCAGCCAGTAAGTTTCTCTTCCACCTCCTCTCTCTCTCTCTCTCTCTCTCTCTCCTCTCTCTCTCTCTCTCTCTCTCTCTCTCTCTCTCTCTCTCTCTCTCTCTCTCTCTGTCTCTCCCCTTTGCGCTTGGTGTGTAATACTGTACACATGTCCATATTATTAACGTTCCACATGCATCCCAACTTCTGCGCCACCTCAGAGGCAGTGCACCCACGCCGCTCATTCCGACAACCCCGTCCACAGCCACAGCCCGGCTGGTCCCGCCGCAGCCCCGGCACCGGCAATCCACAGGGAGCAGTCAATGTCAAGCCGTCAAGAGGCAACCCACCGGAGGAGACACTGCACTGCTGCCGAGTCACCTCGGTGGTGTTCAGTGGCGCCTGTTCTGATCTAACATACGCAGGACACCACCTACTAAGCCCCCTACTGACCAACGACAGCCCCCATGGACTCGCCGATACCGTGACCCCGACGGAACCAAACCAAGGCCACAGACGTGGAGAGGACATCGAAACTGAGGTCACCATGAGAGCAGGGCATGAAGGGCCACAGAATTTGAGACTTTTTTTTTTTAAATGCTGATCGATGAGAATGAGGATGATTAAGATGATGCTACGGATTTCCATTTCGGTCTGAGACTACATGACAGGGCTGTACTCTACGCTTCCTTTCATAATATATCCCGGCGTCAACCAGGCCCGAGATACAGGCACCTGCAGTGTTGGTCAGGAAATTTGAGCAACACTCTCAGAAACGCATCCATTGGGATTCGAACCCACGACCTCCCAGCCGGGAGCCGCGACGCTAACCACTTCGCCACGGCGGCTGGTATCTATCTATCTATCTATCTATCTATCTATCTATCTATCTATCTATCTATCTATCTATAACAAAGATTGAAAGAGGTTGACAATCTTTCCACAGGGACGTTGTCAACTTGTTTTAATCTCCATTTTATTCAGCACAACTTGTTGAGTTTTTTTTGTGGTGATGCAACACGGACTTTACTCGATAACTCATTATCTCAAAAGTGTGTGTGTGTGTGTGTGTGTGTGTGTGTGTGTGTGTGTGTGTGTGTGTGTGTGTGTACGTGCGTGCGAGCGTGCGTGTGTGTGTGTGTGTGTGTGTGTGTGTGTGTGTGTACGTGCGTGTGTGTGTGTGTGTACGTGTGTGTGTGTGTGTGTGTGTATGTGTGTGTGTGTGTGTGTGTGTGTGTGTGTGTGCGTGTGTGTGTGTGTGTGTGTGCGTGTGTGTGTGTGTGTGTGTGTGTGTGTGTGTGTGTGTGCGTGTGATTAGTCAGTCAATGGTTGTTTTGTTAGCAAGTCATTGAGCTTGTCATTTAGTCGTTTAAAGAAGCTGATCGGTAGTCACATGTGTATGTGCGTAGATACGTACTTGGACAATCCATGTTCTTTATAGCCAAGCTGACCACGAGGGCCATATGAGGGCGGCTGTCATCTCAACAAAGTCGAGTACTATCAATCTGCATAGACAGACAGGCAGTCAGTTAGGTACTTAAATTATTCAGTCACCTGCTGTGTCTTAAATTGAGAAGATAAGCAGGCATGTAGGGAGGGAGGGAGGGAGGGAGGCAGGCAGGCAGGCAGGCAGGCAGGCAGGCATTATATACTTATCAACTACAACGGCTTGTCAGAAACAAGTATCGAGCTACCAATTCCGAGAGACGACTACGAAATAAACGACAGTCCACGGTCTGGTTCCTAGTCTTCCTGATGCAAGTCCGTGGCACATTTGCACATAATCGACTCTAGGCAGAATTTGCCCGAAGTTGTAAGGACAAAAAAAAAGCCCTCCCAGTCATATTAGCTCCTGACATTTGCTGGCACGTTAATGGTACAGTGCCTTCAAGATGCACTCCATGTGAAAAGAATAACAAGAAGATCGCACTTCGATATGTTTAAACTCTTTTTTTTTTCCCTGAGGAGAAGGGGGTGGAAGTAAGGGGTGGGTGCAGTGGGGGGTGGTTGCAGGGTGGGGTGAGGGTGTGTGGAGTTAGTTTAAAGCTGGAAGCGTTTGGAGCAGTCATGAAGGCTACGTTTGTCTAAGCCGGTAGGTTTAGTAGGCTCTGGGAGAGAGTGTTAGAGATGCGTTTTCAGTGTCAGGATAGGCATTGTGTATGACATATAATACACAATACAGGTACAGTACATATCACACAACACACACACACACGCACGCACGCATGCACGCACGCACGCACACACACACACACACACACTTTTTCAGAGTGGGAGGATGGTGGAGGTTTGGGCAAGTGAGGACTGGGCGTGCATGACAGCAAGCAAAAGGCTTAGCCAAGAAAACATTGAAAAA
>JADBJO010004057.1:87500-100000 GCA_016801955.1 Conus betulinus | reverse complement strand
CTCAACGACCTACTGGTGCGCTCTAAGCTGAACAAAATATCCACACCTAAGCCACCAGGTACTTTCCCCTGCTCAAAAACCCAACTGCAAAATCTGCTCTCTCACCAAACCAGACACCATCTTACATGGCCCCACGGGCTCTTTCACTATTAAACGCACTTTTCTCCTGCCAGAGCCACAACATTGTGTATGCCATCCACTGTCAGCTGTGCGGTAAGATCTATGTAGGTGAGACATCTCGCACACTTGAGACGCGCATCTCTGAACACCTGGCCGACATCCGCCACCATCGGCCCCAAAACCAGTCGCTCTACACTTCAACCATGCCCAACACAAACATCAACCATGTCAAAGTCTTGGCACTGTGGCAATCGAAGAGTGACAACTTGGAACGCCTTATGCAGGAATCTTATCTCATTGCCAAACTGGGCACCGTCCATCCTCATGGCATCAACGTCCAAAAGTAGTATGTACCATTCCACCTCTGCAGCTCCAGTCTGAAATATCCTCCACCTACACACACCCATACTACCCTACCTCCCACTGTTTACCTCAGACATAGGTTGCAGCTATCATCTTTTCCCTTTTCCTACACTCTCTGAGTCTCTCCATTTGCTACGTCAATCGACTTACTCCCCCTCCTCCTCCCCCTGCCCTAGTAATGATGTGTGTAGGGGTGTTGGTAGGTATGGCGGTTGCTGGGGGTGGAGGGTGGGGGGTAACCAAATGAATAAGGCTGACATTACTAACGGAACACACACACACACACACACACACACACACACACACACACACACACACACACACACACACACACACACACACACACTAAATAGAATGCTAGCTCCTTTATCGTTGGTCGTTTCCTTTCTTTCCTGGCGCCTTTATTTCCGCTAGTGTTACTGCACTTACCATCGCTACTATCATTATCATCACTCTAGTACTGTCTGCTGTTGTTCATTGAGCATTTCAGCTCCTTTCCACCTAATATCATCCTACCTATATTACTTAAAACCTTTATTACTGTATCACTATCATCATATCACCTTTACTGTTATCTTCATCAACATCATTACATCACTACATTTAATTTACAACAACACTGATGTCATTGTTATTACCGTCATTGTCATTTTTACCTTTATACTTCTAAGCATTATGTCCCATTATCACTAATCCCATTGCCAGCCATAATTGTAGAATTAAAATAATGATAAAACTTAGATACAATAACTTAATTTTTAGAGAGAGAGGGGGGGGGGGAGGGGGAGAGAGAGAGAGAGAGAGAGAGAGAGAGAGAGAGAGAGAGAGAGAGAGAGAGAGAGAGAGAGAGAGAGAGAGATTGTGAGAGAGATTGTGTATAGGTGTGATATGTTGCCCCCCCCCCCCCCCCCAGTCAGTATATAAAACCCATCCCTTCTTCCCTCCACCTTCATACCATCAACACCTTAAAGTTACATGTACCAACCCACCACTTCAGTCTCAGCCCACAATATCTTCCCACTAAACACACATAATACCATATCTCCCACTATTTACCTTACACATAACTTATAGCTATCTTCCTTTCCCTTCTCACCACACACACTCTCTATTTCTCACATCAGTCTATTTTTTCAGAGATACTTGTCCACTCCATTTCCTTCACTTCATTTGGTTTTCTTTTTTGTTTTTTTTCACCCACTATTTCTTCAGCATGAACTCCTGTTCCATCTTCCCTCTTTCCTGTGCATATGTTGTGGAAATGTTGATAACTATGCGCACCCCCCCCCCCCCCCACACACACACACATATCACACACACACACACACACACACACACACACACACACACCACACACACACACACACGCGCGCGCACGCGCACACACACACACACACACAGTAGGACACACACACGCGCACGCGCGCACACACACACACACACGCACGCGCGCGCGCGCGCACAAATGCGCACATTTATTTATTTATTTGATTATTATAAAAATGTATTTTTCTAAATATAATTCTGTATTGTGTTTTATTACCTTAACCTTCACTATCGTTGTTAGTAGTACCATTCAGTAATAATATTGCTAGTATTGATACTACCACCACTAGTATTGACATCACCATCGCCTTCGCCTCTGAGACTGTTGCCACAGCAACCCTGCTGTTTTTTAAGAATCCTCTAACCCACTCTCCTTTCTCCCATACCCATACTTATTGACAATTTTTTTTTTTTTTTTTTTTTTTAATTTGACCATTATTAGTATTCCTATCAGTAATATTATTATCATCATTACGACTTTGACTTGTTTGTTTGTTTTAAACCTACTGCATTACTTCTGTGCGTGAGGACATAAGGAAATGTGACGAATTTATTTGTTTTAGTTAACTTTTGATGATTTGATACACACTAGGAAAACGAACGTGTACTATTTGTTTGCAGGAAGGGAAAGAGGGAAATGTCGTTGTTCTGTTACCTCTCCTCCCTTGTCAAAGACCGCCTGATAATGACAATAAATATCAAAGTGTCGAAGTGTCAACTCTCTCTCTCTCTCTCTCTCTCTCTCTCTCTCTCTCTCTCTCTCTCTCTCTCTCTCCTGCACTCAATCCCTCCCCCTCTCTCTCTCTTTTCTCTGTTCCTTTCCCTCCCTATACCCCTCTCTCTCTCTCTCTCTCTCTCTCTCTCTCTCTCTCTCTCTCTCTTCCTCTCCCTCCCTATCCCCCCCCCCCTTCTCTCTCAAATCTCTCTGAATGTTCCAGACTATTTCGCCATATTATGATGGGCAGGAGGGGGCGGGGGGGGGGGGGGGGGGGGGGGGGGGGGGCGTAGCTTCCCTCCTCTCGTGTATACAGTCTTCGCTCGGGTATTCGTTTGGGTCTATGCATTCGCTCGGGTCTATGTATTCGCTTGGGTCTATGTATTCGTTCGGGTCTATGTATTCGCTCTTGTCTATGCATTCGCTCGGGTCTATGTATTCGCTCGGGTCTATGCCAGGACACTGATTAATCACCATTGCAGAGCCCTTGCAGTCACCACGACACATGACTGTATCGCGAAGACACGGAGTCAAAAATTTGCTTTTCAAGTCCGGAAACGACATATTGTGCAGGTAAGGGCATCTTGCTTTAGTTGCTGTTCGCACACTTTTTCTGGGCAGTTTTTTTTTCCCATTACATGCATTGTGCGTACTGTGTTGCTTTCAATCATCGTCTACTTGAATTGTTCTTATTCTGGACTTTGGAAGTGACCTTTGTGACAGCGTATGTATGATGCTTCGGCTTTGTTGTCGTTTGTTGTCGAGTTTGCGCTAAGCCACATGCACCTAATTCCGATGTAAGGGGTGCATCGTAAGAAGTATTATAACTCTTTCTTTTATTTTTTTTTTAAACTCGCGAAGCAGCGTGGTGACAGATTTTTTTTTTCCTCGCTGTAAAAAGAAAAACAAACTTGAGAGATGTGAGATTGGTGTGTGTGTGTGTGTGTGTGTGTGTGTGTGTGTGTGTGTGTGTGTGTGTGTGTGTGTGTGTGTGTGTGATGCAAAGTAATACGAATTATGTATTTTTTTTTTTAATTCATGCAGTAATTTACATTGTAGATTTCGTCAACAACAACGAAAAAAAGCTACAACCTTTTCCATGTTTATTTTTGGTCAAATCTTATTCTCGACAATGTTTTTTTTTTTTTTTTTTCGCTGTGTGGCTGTGCAAACCGAGGTGAGTCGAAGTCAGAAAACGTTCCCATCTGCTGAAATAGAAGTGATCCGACTTTGGAATCGTGCAAATTTGTGTTGAATGTTTTCATTTGGGGAAAACCGCCTCCTAACTGATTCAAAATGTGTCGCCAAAAACTGAACAGGAAGACACTTTCCAAGTCTGTGTCTTTTCTGGTTGTGACTCTCGTTTCTTCTATGGCACGTCGAAACCATTGTATTGAAAGCCAAGTTCAAACTTAGTTTAAACCCTTTTAAACACTTTCGAGTTTGCAACATGGGCAGCCTTACCAGCTCGCCCAGTTTAAGCTGGTGTCAATGAATGGAAAGGCTACTTTGATTTTAAACTCATGTATCTTAAAAAAAGAAAAAATCTTCATCCAAGAAGGCAGCAATTGCATACGAACATTGCCAAGCGACTTCCTACAACATATTCAAATTTCACAGCCGCGTGGTACACTTTTGGACTGGTTGATGCTTAGATAAATGGAACCACTATTCATTTCATTTCTCGGCAAATCCCCGTCTTTGCAAGCACACACCAACACAAGAAGAAGAGGGAAAATGGAAAGAGAAAAAGACGAGAGATAGAGAGAGAAGAGAGAAGAGAGATGGAGAAGAAGAGGAAGAGAGGAGAGAGAAGAGAAGAAAAAGAAAGGAGAGTAGAAGAAGGGGAGGAAGCATTGAAAGAAGAGGAATGGAAAAAGAGGAAGGACAAAAGAAAAACAGAGGGGGAGGAGGAAGAGGGTGGGGGGGGGAGAGAAGAAGAAGAGAAGAAGAATAGGAAGAAGATGAAAGAAGGAGGAAAGATAGGGATGAGGGAAGAATATGAAAGAAGACGAGGAACAAGAAAGGAGGAGAGAGAGAGAGAAAAAAAAAGAACAAGGAGGAGGTAGAAGAGGGAAGAGAACGAGAATAACAAGCGAGAAGAGAAAGAGTACGAAGAAGAAGAACAGAAAAGGGAGGGGGAAAAATTTAAAAAAAAAAAAGAAGTGGGAAAAAAAGATGAGGAAGGAAGGAGAAAGACAACGGGAGAAGAAGAGATGGCAAGAGAAGGAGAAAACAGAGGGAAAGTGAGTGGGGAACAAATAGAGCGAAAAAGAGGGTGAACAAAATATTAGGAGATAAGAAACCGAATAAAAAAGAACAGGGAAGCGCGCAGAGGGCAGGGGGGGTGGGGGGGGAGAAGAGGAAGAAGGTAGAAGAACCAAGAGGAGAAGAAGAGAAAAGGGTTGAGAGGAAAAAAGGGAAGGAGGATGAAGAAGAAAAAGAAGAAGGAAATCGTATGTCAGACGAAGAAGAGCGAACGAATTAATGAGACGAAGAAGGAAGATGAATCCGAGAGAAGGAAAAAAAAACAGAAAGAGGTAAGAGGAAGAGAAAAGATCGGCGGAAAAAACGAAGAAGAAGAAAGAAGAAAAAGAGAAACGCGGGCGAAAGAAAAACAGGAAGAGAGACAGAAAGGAATAAATGAAGAGAGAAAAAGGAGGAAGGAGAAGACATAAGTTGGGGAAGAAATAAGTGAGAAGGCGGCTAGAATAAAAGAGGAAAAGAGAGAAGAGAAATCAGAAGAAGAAAGATGATGAGGGAAGACAACTAAGAAGAGGGTGGTGGAGGGGAAGAGAGAAGATGAGTAGGAAAAGATCAGGACGAAAGAGAGGAGGGACGCGAATGAGAAGGGAGGAGGAGAGGAATGAGAAAATGAAAAGGTAAAGTTGGGAAAAAAGGGTGGTTTTGTGATGGCGGAAGGGGGGGGGGGGTGGGGGGGGGGGGGGGGGGGGGGGGAAAGGGGGGTAGGGGGGGGGGGAAGGGGGACGGTTTGGGGCAGGAAGGCTGCGGACGGGAGATGGGATGGGGGGGGAAGGGTGTACGGACCAGTGTAGGGGGTAGGGGAAAGGGGAGGGTGTGAGAGAAGATAATGAAGAACTAGAGATAAGAATGAAGGGGACGAAAAGAGGAGAGTGAAGAATGGAAGGAGGAGGAAAGAAAGAAGAAGAAGAAGAAGTAGACGCTAAAGAGTAAGAAGAAGAAGAAGAAGATGGAAGTAGACGAATAGTAGAATAAGAAGAAGTAGACCGAACGAGTAGAATAAGAGAAGATGATTACGAGGAGACGAAGAAGGAGCTCTCGAGAGGAGTATGAGGCAATGTGAGGAGTTAAGGGAAGAAGTAACTGCGACTAGGAGAGATCTAGGAGGAGGAAGAAGGGAGGAGGAGGAAGGAGAGAAGGAGAACTACTACGGAGGAGTAAGTACGGAAAGGAAGAAGTGAGAGGAGTAGGATAAGGAACTTAACTTTCGGATACCGCCCTTAGCACAATAGCCGAAGACGAACGAATCCTCTATCCCATGTCACTCGTTTACACAACGAAAAGAAAGAGGAGGTAGTAAAGAGATGATAGCTGCCAGCTGAGAAGGAATTCAGTCGTTGAGAAGAGGAAATCCAGCAGTATATGATCTATATATTAACTCCAAAACCTACTAATGTTCGCTTCAAGACCCTCCCCTATCCTGTAGATACTACGTCATTCATACTCACATGTTGTCCATACCCACGCAATGGCCATTTGAAATGTCACCAACAAGCAATTTCACTTAGCTATGAAACTGGTGCGTCCTATCTAAGATATAAAGCGGTTTCTAGCTCTTTTGAAGTGTGGGTTCGTCAGTGCGAATGCGTTCCGTGCGTGCGTGCGTAATGTCCTTCTCTCTTTGGCGGTTTTCGCCGTCTGCGTCCCTTGGTAGTTTCGAATTCAAAACCACATTTTACCGTCAGGTGTATTATTTAGCTGCGACTTACTAGCATACTGTCAGATCGAAATCATTTTTGTGCTAGAAGCGCAATAACATTAGTCGCATCTTTTAGTTATGCGGCCATATAAAATAAAGGAGCTGTTTTGGGTATTTCATGAGCGTCATATGGCGTTCCAAACACCTAATGGTATAATCTTAAACACACTCCTGCCTTCTGTCGAAGCCGTTATATGACTTTGATTGGAAGAGGTTAGACTTAGAGCTAACGGTCCTTGGTTAAGTCACATCCCTGCTTTGAACATACTTTTCTCTTCTTCTTTTCTTCTCTTTTCGTCTTCTGCTTTGGCTTTCTGCTTCTTCTTCTTCCTTTTCTCTCTTGCCGTCTGCGGTCTTTCTTATCTTCTCTTCTTCTTTTCTCAGTCTTCTTAGTTAGCTTTTTCTTACTTCTTCCTTCCTCTCGCTTCTTCTTTGTGCTAGAAGCGCATCTTTCGCATCCTGTTTTCGTCTTCAAAGGAGCTTGTTGGCTTTTCTTCTCATGGCGTTCAAATGTTAAAACCCCCTGCCTTCTTCTTCGTTTCTTTAGGTTAGAAACTTCTTCGGCCTTGTTTCATTCTCTGCTTCGAACTTCTTTTCTTTTCTTCTTTTCCTTCTTCTTCTTCTTCCTCTTCTTCCCCTCACTCCTCTCTTCTCCTCTTTTTTCAATTCCTCTTCTTCTCTTCCTTCTTTCTTCCTCTCTTCTTGGTCTTCTTCTTTTTCTTCTTCGTTCTCTTCTTCTTCTTCTTCTTCTTTTCTGTCTTCCTCTCCTCGTCTTTCAATCCTCTTCCTCTTCCTTCCTCTTTCCGCTTCTTCTTCTTCTTCTTCTTCCTCCTCTTCCTCCTAATTCTCCTCCTCTGCTTCTTCTTTCTTTCTCTTCTTCTTCTCTCTTCTTCCGTTCTTTCTCTCCCTTCTTCTTCTCTTCTTCTCCCTTCTTCTTCTTCTTTGTCGTCTATTTTTCTTCGTTCTACTCTTTTTCTCTTCGTGTTCGGTCTCTTCTTCTTTCTTCTTTACTTCTTTTCTCTTTTTTCTCTTCTTTCCTTTCTATTCTCGGTTCTTTTCTTCGCGTTCTTCTCGGGGTTTCTCTCTTTTTTCTTCGGTTCTTCTCCTTCTCTTCTTCTCTTCTCTTCTCTTTCTCTTTTGCTCTTCTTTCTTCTCCTTCGTCTTTCTTTCTTCTTCCTTTTCCTCTTCTCTTACTTCTTCTTCTTTAGGATACGAGGCACGTCCTGAAGGGAAAAGTAGAGTGGCGGCGTGTGTGTGTGTGTGGGTGGGTGGGTGGGTGGGGGGGGGGGGGGGGGGTGGGGTGGTGGTGGCGGGGGGTGAGGGGGGTGTTGTCGGGGAAGGGATGGCAAAAGAGTCGAATCGATGGAGAGTACAAGAGGAGAGAAAGGGACGAGGGAAGGGAAGGGGGAGGAGGGGAGGCTGGGGGAGGGGAGGAGGTGTGGGGGGGGGGGCAAGTAAAGGGTTAAGAGGGAAGGGGGTCGGTACAGACAGAAATAAGAGGACAGGGGGGGTATGGAGGGGATGTGAAGTGGGGGGGGGTGGGGTGGGGGTGGACAGGGGAAGGGGAAGGGAGGGTAAGATGGGCAGATGAGGAGGGAGTGGGGGGAGGGAGGGGAAGGGTGGCTCAGTGATTTAATCTAAGTGTCATATTGTGTGCGGAACGGGCTCCAGAAACACTTAACCTTTTGTTAGAAGGGGGGAAGGCGGAGGGTGACATTGGGAAAGGAGGTGAGGCGCGGAGGCGGGGGTGGGGTGGGGTGGGGAGGGCAGGGGGGTGGGTGGAGGGGGAACGGGAGACGAGGGAGAGGAGGCAGGTGGCTGAGAATGGTGACGTCACTTTAATGCCATGCTGTGTGCAGACTTCGCCCGCTGAAAGGCTTGACGTTGTCCCCCTCCCCCCCCCTCCCCCCCCCCCCCCCCCCCCCCCCCCCCCCCCCCCCCCCCCCGCCTTCTCAATGTATCCATGTTATTGATTGATAATTGTTAGATTATTATTATTATTAGATTACTGATTTATCGATAATTGATGTATAATTTGTTTGATTCGTTATTCATTTCTTTATCATTTCTTATTTTCTTTCATTGGTTTATTCATTCATTCATGTATTGTTTCATGTACCTATGTAATTTTGTGAGCATATCAGACTAAGCGAAGGGAAAAAACACAATGAGTTTCTATTTGCGCTATCCTCTCCTCCTCGTCTGACTGAATCCGAGACTGCCTTGCAGAGGTTCGTATCATTGTATTTCACGTCAGTATGACTCTCACAAGCAAAGACCATTTCTTCCTGCTTGTGGACGGTCACATTACTGTTGGGGGTGTCGAGTTCATTAATTAAGTTCATTATATGTGTGGTCAGTCCGTGCTTTTCGCTGGAGCTGGTCAGACCAGTATGTACGCGGCAGCGTAACCCTAGACAAAAAAAGTGTCTGTTTTTGCTGTCCGGAGAAAAATATGGGAGGGAAGGGAAGGGGTGGGTGGGGGAAGGTATGACAAAATCCTCTTTTTTTTTTTTTTTTTGAGAGGGGGGGGGGGGGTGGGGGTGGGTGGGTGTTGGTGGGTGGGCTTCCTCTGACTTGAGTATGTTTATATAGACAGGCAGATAGGTAGACAGATAGAAAGATAGCTAGATAAAACAGATGGACAGATAGATGGATAGATGGGTAGATAGATAGATAGATAAATGGATAGAGAGAAAGACTGATGGATGGTCGGACAGGTAGGCAGAAATGATGATTGATAAACCAAGACAGACAGACAGACAGACAGACAGGCAGGCAAACAGAGGAAAAGAGAGAGAAGGGAAAGAGAGACAGAGACAGGGACAAGCGACACAGACACAGAGAGAGAGAGAGAGAGAGAGAGAGAGAGAGGAGAGAGCGAGAGAGAGAGAGAGGAGAAGAAGAAGAGAAGAAGAAGACACAGAGACCGAGACAGAGGCAGAGTCCGACCGACAGACGGACAGACAGACGACGACAAGACAGACAGACAGACATGGGATTCTCTGAATTCGGTTAACTTCCTGTCAAGACCGGTGTAACAGCCCCATTCTTTACATTCTTACCCCCCCCCCCCCCCCCCTGGAACTTACCCCGGGATAAGTCTGGGCTAGCCTGCTTTTACCCCCAGGGACTAGCTGGAACTTGCCCCTCCCAGTTGGAACTGCCCCCCCCCCCCCCCGCCCCTTAGTTACCTACTTTGTACAAGGTACACAGGCACTCAGGAGACACTAATTAGATGTAAAAAATAGTTAAAAAATCTTTGATGCATATTAAAGTGACCAATGGTCAGTGATACTGACCACTGGTTGTCTGCATTGCACAAGGTATACAAACATTCATGAGACACTGATTAACTGTAAAACAGTCGAAATATCTGATTTACGTCATAGTGACCAGTGGTCAGTGGCACTGATCACCAGTCGTCTGCATTGTGCAAGGTACATAGGTACTTGGGAGATTATAATTAGCTGTGAAATAGTTAAAAATCCAATGTTAATTTACGTCATAATGACCAGTAGTCAGTGCCACTGACCACAAGTAACCTACATTGTACAAGGTACACACAAGCACTCGGGGGAACACTGATTAGCTGTTAAATAGTTAAAATCTCTGATCTACATCATAATGACCAGTGGTCAGTGGCACTGACCACTAGTCATCTGCATTGTACAAGCTAAGGTACACAGGTACTCAAGAGACTCTAAATAGCTGTAAAAAAACAGTTAAAAGAGGCAAATCGGGATGAAGCAACAATGGTACTTGGTCACAACGACGCGTGGTCACAACGACATTTTGTCACAACTACACTTGGCCACATTGGCACTTGGTCACATTGGCACTTGGCCACATTGGCACTGTGGCCACATTGGCATTTCGTCTTCTTTCCCACGCATGCACGGGAATACTCACACACCCGAATATTGACCCACGCGTGTAAGCTAGCGCGAGAAATGTTAATGCGTATCTGTCAGTGAACCAGGGTGTGTGTGTGTGTGTGTGTGTGTGAGGGGGGGTGGGGGGGGGGAGGGGGGGGGGAAGTAGGAGGTCCATCTATTGAGAAGAGTCTGGAACTACACTTTGTCTAAACCCTACTGACTGTATACAGGAAATGGGAGAGGGGGGTGTAAATATGCAGGCTAACACTTTTTTTTTTTTTAAAAGGCGGGTGTGCGTGTTGGGAAAAGGCAGAGGAAAACCCTGAGTAACCCTCTCTTGTTTGAAGGGTGGGGTAGGGTGGAGAAAAATTTCAAATAGTCCTAGACTGACCCCTGGGCAGGGCAGTAGTAAGTTCCAACGGGGGGGGGGGGGGGGGGGTCGGTAGGTTCTAGCTAGTCCTAGAATGACCCCCGGGGGGTAAAAGCAGGCTAGCCCAGGCTTACCCCGGGTAAGTTCCAGAGGGGGATAAGAACGGGCTGTTACACCGGTTAATGGGCCACCGCTCATTTGACCTGTAGTTAAGCTGACAAGAGCGGAATCCATCGTGGGTTAAACAGAATCGAACCGTCGGTCCATAATACCGCCAGACGTCAACAGACAAGAGCGTAATACATTGTGGGTTCAAACACAACACTTTGGATTCGTGATGAATGAGGCTTTAGGAAGGAGACGAGGACCGCAAGGCATTCTGGTGTGTGTGAAAAAAAAAAAAAAGAAAAAAAAAATTCAAGCTTTAGTTCGTGATATGCGAGGGTTTGGGCAGACGACAAGAAGCAATGCATTGTGGGATCACGTCACACGGTCTATTTGCAAAACGACCGCGAACGCCTTCAATCTGCGCGAGACGGGCAATGAACAATGGAGAAAATAGGAGAGCGGTAAGCGAAGGGGAATAACTCGAAGCAGAAGAAAGCAATACTCGAAGAAAGAAAGACATGAGATATGAAGAAAAGAAGAAAGGAGAAAAGAAAGGAGAGAAAAAGAGAGAGAGAAAAAAAAAAACGTTAACAAAAAGGATCAACGATTTGTTGTTGTAATAAGACATGCACATTCATAACACGAAAAATATCACTTACATGCTTGTCTCTCTGTCTACCTCTCTTCGTGTTTCTGTTTCTGTCTGTCTTGTGTCTGTCTGTCGATGTGTCTATCTGTCGGTCTGTCCGTCCGTCGTCTTTCTGAGTCTCGGCCTGTCTGTCTATCTGTCTGTCTGTCTGTCTCCGTCTCCGTCTCTCTCCTCTCTCTCTCCCTCTCTCTTTCTCTCTCTCCTCCTCTCCTCTCCTCTCTCTCTCTCTCTCTCTCTCTCTCCTCCTCCTCTCTCACTCTCTCTCTCTCTCTCTCTCGTGTGACTGGCTATGATTTTGTGCTAATATTTGCGTGTTGTGCAAGAATGCTTGAAACAAAAACAAAGAAAGTCACACAACACACACACACACACACACAACACACAAGACACACACACACACACACATACACACACACACACACACCACACACACACACACCACACACACACACACACACACCACACACACACACACACACACACACACACACACACACACACACACACACACACACACACACACAGCCTTCCTACCCACTTAGTACGATCCCAACACAATTAAAAATCATCCGCGTTTCTGACATTTTGTCGTTCATTATCATTGTTAGAAGCAATGGAATGGTGGTAATTCGATATAGCCATTGACTGTTGTGGTACGTCTATCGACAGAAAATGAATTTCTCTTTGTGCTTCCTTGTTCGGAGACTCAACACTTTAAGTGTGGTGTTGTGTGTGTGTGTCCGTCTGTCTGTCCGTCTGCCTCTCTCTCTCTCTCTCTCTCTCTCTCTCTCTCACTGTGTGTGTGTGTGTGTGTGTGTGTCTGTGTCTGTCTGTCTGTCTGTTCTGCTCTCCTCTCTCTCTCTCCATCTCTCCGTCTCTCTCTCTCCATCTCTCTCTCTCTCTCTTTGCCAGTCTGTCTTTTAAACTTCTCCTTGCATGCTTCACGTACTATATTATCATGTTGTGAATCCCTGATCAGGGCGAGGCGAGGGCTGGATGTTACAGACATA
>JADBJO010004057.1:77500-82500 GCA_016801955.1 Conus betulinus | reverse complement strand
TGAGAGTGTGGCGAGTGTGAGTGAATTTATAAACTATGTATTCTTTTAACACAGGGATATATGCGGGTTGTTCAATAAATTAGCAGAGAGAGATTTCATCCAATTTGTTTCTTCATTCGATGTTGCATGTTTAGTGGAAAGCTTTGCAGAAAGGTTTGAATCGAGTGTTTTTAAAGATAAAAATATGTTTGTAAAGTCAGCCTTTAATTTAACAAAATATGGAAGGTGTTCAGGAGGGATAATTTGCTTGACTGGGAAAGGTTTAGTTCCGCATGTTCTTCCTGTGGATTCTGAAAGTCCTTATTCAATGTTATTTTCACGTGATAAGGATTTTTTTTGTTGTTAAAAAACTGTCTTACTAGTTTGTACGCATGTTCCGCCTGAAAATGTACCTTATTACTCTTTAAATGGTTTTTGATAATGACGTTGACTTGTTAAAAGACTGTATTGTAAAAAAGATAATGTCATCAGGTGATGTTATATTGCTATGTGGTGACATTAATGCGAGGACGTCGAATCTTGTCCCAGAAACTATTTGTGATCGTGAGTTATATGTTTGTCACAATAACAGGAAAGGTTCTAAAACTGTGAGATGTTCGCGCAAGATGACGTGCTCAACTTATATGGAAAGAAAATGCTGAACATTGTACCGTACCAGGATTGCATATTTTAAACGAAGTATATAATGGTGACTCAGAGGGTTGTGTCACGTATATTTCTGAGGCAGGAAACAGTGTGAATTACTATTTTCTGGTATCTGTACACCTTTTTGAGTTATTATATGACAAGATGACTTTAAAATATTGGAAAGATTTGAATCTGACCACCTACATCTTGTGTTATGTATAAATGGACGACGTGACAAGATGTGTTTCAGCCCAAAGCCATATGCTAACAATGACCTGTTAAATATTGTTGGAATCAAGATTTTGCGCAGCAATTCTCTTTCTCCACGAGTACAGAAGAGGTACAAAAAAAGTCATCAGGAAGTAAAGACGTCATACATGTCGATGTCAATGAAGCAATAAATCAGTCAACTGTTATTTGTTAAAGAACAAACTAGTATCATAAAAAAGAATACCATTAAAAAAAAACATCAAACAGAATAACTGGTATGACCATGAATGTAAAACGTCTAAATGCAAAATGCGTAGATTATTTCGAATATTTAGGAAAGTGTTCGATAAAGAAGATAGGGTTTCTTTCTGTATTGCAAGGCGTGAACGCAAGAGCTTAAAAGTAAATGAAAACAAAAGGGGTATAATGACCAATTGTTAAACGAATTGGTGAACTCAATCCAAAGTCAACGATCTTTTGGGAAATTTTTTTCATTAAATGTCAAAAAGGAAAAAAATAACCTTCAAGCAACATTTCCATGTATGAATGGTATCAGTGTTTCAGAAATGTGATAAGAAATGCTAATGACGAGAATGACGTTTATGGAGGGAACTTTGATTGATGAAAATGAAAATGACGTGTTCATACTTTTCAGACCAATATCTAAGGAAGAGATACTACTTGCCAAAAGGAAATTGAAAAAGGCAAATCCGCTGGGCCAGATGGTATGATTGGGGAATTTGTTGAGAATTTTGGTGAATGTACTTTGAACGTTTTAGTAAAAGATGCTTACTTTTCTGTTTGATTCTGTAATATATCCTGACAGCTGGAAAAGATTTTGCCTTTATTTCAGAAGGGGATAGCAATGACGTGAACAATTATAGACAGATTTAATTGAATAATATTTGTAGTAAATTGTATAGTTTTGTTATCAATGGCAGATTGTGTGAGTGTGTACATCATAACAATATAACTGGGGAATATTAAGATGGGTTAAAAAAAAAAAGGTTACTCAACAATTGATCATTTATTCACTTTACTAGCTGCCATTCAAAAACAGTTCCCAAGTAATCAAAAATTGTACGTTGCATTTGCTGATTTTGCAAAGGCTTTCGGTTCTGTCTCTCGTAAACGTTTATGGCCTATTTCGACGAAAAATAGAATTAAAGAAAAATTACGTCCATGTGTTAAAAAAAACGTGTATCGAAGTAAAAGCAAGAATAAGATCAGGAGCAAAACTATCTGACTTGCTTATGTGTTCTCGAGGCGTTAAACATGGAGATGTCTGTAGCCCCATGTTGTTTTCTTTATACATAAATGAACTAGCAATAGAAACAATTGAAAACGATAGGCACAGAGTAACTTTCGATCTTATAGAATTGTTCATTCTGCTTTTCGCTGATGATGATAATAATCACTGTCCACAACAGTCATTGGACACTAACGACAACTAAATAGTTTATATTCAGCAGCAAACAGACTGGAATTAAAAGTTAATTTGAGTAAAACTTATATCATTGCATTTCGGAAGGGAGGGTACTTAGCACAGTCTGAGAGATGGATTTATGGGGATGAAAGAGTAGTTGTAGTTAATGTGTACACATATCTTGAATATACTTCACAACAAAACTTAGCTTCAATTTTTAATGCCAATATATCGTAAACAAAGCGAAGAAAGCAACAATAGCTATCCTTCACATTTTGTATAAATTAGATTGTAACTCATTTACAGTTTTTACTAAGTTGTTTGACTCACAAGTTTAGCCAATTTTGCAGTAGGGAGCTGAGATCTGGGCTTTCGAAACAAGTGTAATAATAGATAAAGTTCATTTATATATCACTGAAGCATTTCTTTAATGTTGACATCAGAACTCCAAATGACATGATTTTGGGGAGAACTAGGAAGGTATCCAAGTTGTGTTGACTAGACTGGATGAATGTAGAACACCTTTTTAAAACGTCAGAATGCTGTTGTTCCTATATGATAATGGTAAGAAGACATGGACTTGCAGGGTACGAGAGTGTTTAAATTCTCATGGGTTGGATTTGTTTTGGATAACCATGGTGTTCAGAACGTATCTGTTTAAAAAAAAAACTTTTGAAGGGAGGATTATTAACTGTAGATGGCAGGATTGGCACAGTCATGTTCATCACACCGATTGCGTGATACAATACAGACATTTTAGGACTACTCACGGGTTAGAACCATATATCAATGTCAAAAATGAAATTACATGTCCTGAGCACATTCGCTAAATTTAGATTTGGTGTTTCTGACATTGCTTGCCATTGTTTAAGATATTGCAACCCTGCCGACGTTGAATTAATACGCCGTTTTTGTGGTTCAGCAAGGGAAGATTATGATGTTCAGGGTTTTTTTTTTTCTTATGTTGTCCTGCACTATATAATCTCAGAACCAAATTTAACCATAATTTAGAAAGAAAATATCGGTTAGTTACCGCCAAGGACACAGACAAACAGATTAAAAGACAAAATACAATGCATTTCGACCTCTTGGGTCTTCTTCTGGCAAAAACACACAATATTTAGGACAGTGAAAACGAGGAATGAGAAACCACTTATCTTCTCATATACGGCGCAAAATGACTGATGGAAACAAATTTATCCAGCCAAAGTATTTCATCGAACCATGTGATTTCAAAGTAGTATTACTGTTGCCAGCAAGAAAGGAACTGCGTGCTGCTATCCAATACCTCGTTTATGATGCTTGCCAATAATTGTTGTGAATGTCTTTACTTTTTTTTTTTGCCATGTGCACTTTCATTGAATGTATTTTGTACGATTGTACGTTTGCTCCTTCAGAATGGGGATTGGCCTTGCAGCTGGCTGAATAAACATTCGTATTCGAATTCGTATTCTCTCTCTCTCTCTCTCTCTCTCTCTCTCTCCTCTCTCTCTCTCTCTCTCTCTCTCTCTCTGTGTGTGTGTGTGTGTGTGTGTGTGTGTGTGTGTGTGTGTGTAATTAATGATGATTAGACAAATTAATAGAAAGGCTGGTAGATAGGCAGGTAAATAGGTAGGCAGAAAGGTAGTTGGACACACAGATAAATATGGAATGTAGTCTGCGAGAAAACCCAACATGAAAAGAAGAAGTAAAGAACGAATGAATGAGAGAAAGATGCATATGGAGAGGGAAAAAATAAAAACGGAGAAAGGAAATGACAAGAGATTAATGAAGGGGACACTATGAACCGAAACGAAGAACCGATGTATAACGGAAGTAAAAGGAAATACAGAGAGAGAGAGAGAGAGAGAGAGAGAGAGAGAGAGAGAGAGAGAGAAGAACAGAAGGAAACCAAATAATATAGAGAGGACAAAAGAATGAAAGATCAAAAAATGAAAATTCGAAATGAGCATAGCCCTCCCCCCCCCCCCACCCCACCGCACCCCATCCTCTCCTAAAAAAAAAAAAAACAGAGGAAGAGAGATTAAAGAAAGACAGAGATGAAGAAAGAAAGGCAAACAGGAAAAGAAAAAAGCTGAAAGTAAAGAGAGACATATAGGAAACAGAGAGACAGAGACAAAGAAAGAAATATTGAATGTAGAAACCAAACAGAAAACAAACAAAAGAAAACTGAATGAGAAGAGAGACTGAAGAAAGGCAGAACGAGAAGAGAGAACAGAGCAAGAAACAAAAAACGCAGAAAGGAAATAAAGGGTTTACGAAAGACAGAAAGATGAGCGGAGAAAAAAAAAAATGTTATGAGGAGAGGATGAAGACAGGCAAAATAATTGAAAAGGGCAAGAAAAATAAACGTTAAAAAGGCATAAAAAATTCCACAGTAAAGAGTGCAAGACATACGAAAAAGAAACCTAAATTGGGAGAAAGAGAGAGAGAGAGAGAGAGAGAGAGAGAGAGAGAGAGAGAGAGTAGAGAGTAGGCAAAAACTCTGTCAAGAATGGAAGAATGGAAGAAGACTCAGAAGAAAGAAATATGAAAGAAAGAAAGAAAGAAAGAAAGAAAGAAAAATGTACAAAAAGGAAGTAGGAAAGCAAGGTAGAAATATGAAGGAAAGTAGGGAAAACAAGAGGAGACAAAAAGAAAGGAACAAAGACGAAATGAAGCATGCCCGACATACCAGTGACAGGAACTAACATAACGGACAGACGGGCAGAAAGAAAGAAGGACAACGGAGACGTAC
>JADBJO010004057.1:65000-72500 GCA_016801955.1 Conus betulinus | reverse complement strand
AAAAAAAAACCCCTTCAACACGCACATCCTGTTTCTAGCTTATCCCCTTCCCAAACCCTTATCTTTCATGGCCACACTCTCCAAGCCTGATCACCCCACCTATCAACTTTCAAATATTGAAAGGAAGCATTCATAAAAAAAGCTTTTCTTGTGGAGAAGAAGAAGAAGAAGAAGAAGACAGATAACCACAGATTTACAGGGGGGTGGGGGATATCATTGTGTGAAATAAAAAAAAGACAAAAAAACAAACAAACAAAACAAGACCAGGTACAAAAATGAACAAGAGCAACAAGATGCCAACGAAAGCGAACGAACAAACAAGCAAACAAGCAAAACAAGACCAGGTACAAAGGCAACAAGTGTCAGGAGACAAAAAAAAACAACAACAGATTTTCTGTAAAAATTCATAAAAACTCACCAATTTCAGCGTGAAAAGCGCGAAAGAAAAAAGCTCTCCACCGCCGCCTGTCCCCAACGAGGTAACGCTAAAACCGCAACAACAACAACAAAAACTTGTCCCACGCTACAGTGGACAAGCAAGTGTGACGTCCCCTGGATCGCTCTCTTTGGGCAAGGAACTCACGAGAGTGAGAGAGAGACAAAAAAGGAACGTTGTTGTCGGCTGGCCGGCTTTTTGTACGTATGTGCCTGTCTGTGTGCGTGTGCCTCCCGCGCCAAAGAACTGCTGCCCCTAGTCCGGATTGGTCGGTCGTCCGTCGGCAATGCTCGTGTGTGGCTTCGCCAGTAGTCCTCACCTCGTGCAAGGAGAGGCACTGAAGGGGGTTCTTTTATCTTCCCCGGCCGGCGCCGTGCTTTGCCCAAAGAGATGTCGGTGGCGTCTCTTTAATTTGCTGCTGAGCGGGAGAGCGACGAGGCAGCAGCTCCGCTCTTTCACAAGAATTTGTCGCCGCGCGGAGAACGAGCCGGCCGAATGTTTATGATCGTGGCGCTGACCAGCTCACTGTTATTGCGCAAACGCACCTGCATCCTTAAAAACGAAACATGAGCGGTGCATGAGCGTAGATGTGTGTGTGTGTGTGTGTGTGTGTGTGTGTGTGTGTGTGGGGGTGGGTCTGTCTGTCTGTCTGTCTGTGTGTGTGTGTGTGTGTGTGTGTGTGTGAGTGGCGAGGGGGGGGGAGAGAGGGGGTGGGAGGAGGAGGATCGAGGATGAGGGAGGAGTGGCAGCGACGGAAGGGGGTAGAGGGGGGGGGGGGGAGGATGTGTGCGGAGAGGAGGGGCGTGGAATGGAAAGAAACAAAGCAACAACAAAAACGAAAGGAAAGAAAAACCACTTGATTATGGTGAAGAAGATGAAGAGAATAAGAATGTAAAAAGGGAAGAACGAGAAAACGGGATACAAAAAAATCCCCCCCCCCCCCCTACTCCAAGGAAAAAAAAAAAGATAAAAAGAAAAAAGAAAAAGAAAGAAAAAAGGGTCAGGGGGTGGGGGGTGGGGGGGGTTCGGGCGGAACGCTATTTTAAGAAAAGAAATAAAGTCGCCATGAAGCAGGAAACACCCAAATTGGAAGGCAAGGAAGAAGAAGAAAGAACAAAAACAAGGAGGAGGAGGAAGACAACGACGACGTCGTAGAAGAAAGCAGAAGAAGAAGAAGAAGCGCAAGTTAGTAGAAGAAGGAGGGACAAAGAGTAAGAAAGGAACAACAAACCAAACAAAACAAAAAAAAAAAAAAGGTAGAAGAAGAGGAGGAACAGAAGGAGAAAGAAGAAGAGGACGGAGAAGTAATGTTGCTTATAGTCCAGCCGACTGCAAAGGGCCATATCAGGGATGTCATCCAGTCAAGGGGGGGGGGGGGGGGGGGGGGAGGAGGAGGAGGAGGAAAAGCAAAGCACTTGACAGAAGGAAATGGGGGTACAGAAGCGCAAGAAAGAAGGAGAAAGAAGGACTGAAAGGAGGAAAGGAAGAGCACAAAAAGCTACCGGAAGGAAACATAGCAACAAAGAAGCGACTGAGTGGGATAGCAAGAGAGAGACAGAGACAAAGACGGATAAAGACACAATATAAGGACAGTGGCGGTCAAACAGACAGAGACGGGGACAGACAACTGAAGTTTGAGAGAGACAGATAGAGACAGACAGACAGACAGACAGAGACAAAGAGAGCAACCTAGGTATGGTAATATTGCTTATAGCCCAGCCGACCGCAAAGGACTATGTCACGGCTGTCACCACACTGAAGTCAGTTAACAAATTAAAAAAATTAAAAAAAAAAAAAAAAAAGAAGAAGAAAGAAAACACAGCATTTCACGCATCTCTTTAAATACACCTTCTGAAAACGCTCCAGAAAACTTCGTTTAAAAAAAATCTTTCTTCCGTAAAATCTTAGATCAGATGAAAAAGGTTAATCTCTCTCAGAAATTCAAAGATGACATCACATCAGGTGGGAACAGAGCAGCCTTCTAAACATACTTGGCAATATACTTTGTGTCCATGCCTGGTGTCGAGAAAGGGAACCCTCACCTCTGGTGGACACGAAACGCTTTATTGCACTGATCTGACGTCAAATCATTCCACAATTAGCGTCAGACCAAACTGTAACACCTTTTCCCAATGTCCGAATCACGCGACAACACAGATCGAAATAAACGGTAATTCATAATATCAATGTTCAATCGAAACATTGAACACACATGTGCGCTCCCAAGGTTTTACTGAGAGAATCCGCTGCGCTTGAATCCGGATTAGCGACACATTTAAAGTCGAACGCATGAGCGTATTTTCAACAGGTACTATACATAGCAGACCCCCACTCAATGACGTAAATACTTATGTATGCGTCACTGCCACCGGTTACAAACTATGGAGATTACTTGCTGCTTTTCCCCCAAGCACACCTACGATTTGTACCCAGTTCACGACAGACTGGCGATAGCAATACCAGGGACCTGCTTTGCATGAATGAAAAGGTGACGGATTTAACTCCGTTCTCTCGACCTGCGAAAATATTATCCTGTGCGCAAACAGAACACTTCAGGGCAGGATATTTGTGTCTGTCACGTTGGATTGTTTCTTTCTGGGTCTGTTTGTGCTCCAGATAGTTAGAAAACAGGTGTGTGGAAAGATGCCAGGTTCAAAAGGTCACAGTTACTCTTTTTTTCACACTTCTATCCCACGTGAAAAGAACACTTTTCATCATAGAAACAGTGGCTGGTAATGTTTTTTTAACTGAACAATCAGAGTATTATCACGTGGAAATGCTTGATTATCAGGTGAATACATTTAATTAATTACGTGAGCTGCTTTTGTGCAGTAAGTACCTACTGGCAACAGGCAACAGTAATTTTCTTACGAAGACAGTTAACATGACGTCAAAAATGGGTACTTTTCGTGTGTTGATAATTGTTTTGGCGAGAAAATTAGCATTTTCATGTAACGATCAGCGATTCACACCTGGGGTAATTTTTTCCATGCAATGTTTACATTTTTTTTTTCAGATTAAGATAGGCGTTACCAGTCACGATATTTGTGTTCATCGAGTCAAAAACAACCTTAATTAACAGTTTGACCTAAAAATGTTATTGTCTTTTGAATCCAGTGTGCAACCATACGAGTTGATGGATCTCCACATTTGACGATGTTAGAAGTTTGTCTGTGGAATCCCCTTTGCCTGTGTTGAAATGCCCGAACTCTTTCGATATGAATTGAATCCCTCCGATCTGGAGAGTTTTCACCGGTAATTTCATTTTTATTTTCCAGTCTCTTTGGCACAGTACAGACTTTTGATTGTTTTAAACTTTCTTTACTATCATTCACTGATTTTCTGCCTTCGTGTTCCCATTCGCTTGTAATGTACTCGAAAGTGTTCATACATTTTTTTTTCGTTGGTTTCTCATAACAAATTTCACTGTAATTGTTATAACGTGCTAACTTTGTTGATGCAGCCTAGCAATGGAATATTAAGATGGCAAATGCCGTTGAGAGTAGAATCTGATATCAGCTGTCCAGTCAACAATGCATATATGCTGGTATGTCTTTTTATGTAATATTAAACTGGCGTTGAACACGTCTTCTTTCTTCTTCTTCTTCTTCTTCTTCTTCTTCTTCTTCTTCTTCTTCTTCTTCTTCATTGCTACTACTACTACTCTTCCATCTCCTCCTCCTCCTCCTCCACCTCCTCCTCCTCCTCCTCCTCCTCCTACTACTACTACTACTACTACTACTACCACTACTACCACTACCACTACTACTACTACTACTACTATCATTATTATTATTATTATTATATTGTTATTATTATCATCATCATCATTAATGTGATAACGTGTCAGTAGTAGTAGTAGTAGTAGTAGTAGCAGCAGCAGCAGCAGCAGCAGTAGTAGTAGTAGTAGTAGTAGTAGTAGTGTTATTATTATCATTGTTATTATTATTATCATCATCATCATCATAATCACCATCATCATCATCATTATTATCATTATCATTATCGTCATCGTCATTACCGTTATTATTACAATCATCATTATCATCATGATAATCATCATCATCATCATCACCATCATCATCATTTTATTTATTTATCTGTTGAAGAGATGAAGGCAGTTGCTTGAAAGCAATGCACAATGGGCAAAATCAATCATCATCACTATTTCAAGAAGAAACGCCCATTTCAAAGAGAAGGTGCATACAGCTTTGAGTCATGAGTATTTCAACGCTGTTTCTTATAATTAAGGCATGTCGCACGATAAGATGCCACAGGTTTGACTCGGTGTACGGCACTACCAACTGTGAAACAGGTGCACTAAAAATGTGTTATCCATTTATTCTTCCAGTTTGTTTTGGAGTGCCTGCATCTCCCAGTGTTTCTTCCAGCTTAGCCATGTCTGGAGAGTCGTATTGTCTTTACCTGTCAGCGGAACAGCAACGAGTGAGGGCAGCAGGATGCACACGGCAGTAGCCTGACGATGGCGTTTTTCGCCGGTGGGCTCTACCGTCATGAAATATGGGCTGGTACACCAATGGGAGCGCCCTCGTGGAGGTTCTGTCATGTCACATCCAGTGGCCATTTCACCAGAGCATCTGCCGGGGAGAAATTATGTCCCTTGACGTTTAATGGCATCTGCCAGGGAGCAATTACGTCCCTTCACGTGTTTATGGAATGCCGTCTGCGTGCCTGCACTCTATGAGAACACAGCGCAGGCTTCCAAGGGTGGTGCAGGATTGCTCCCAGCTGGTTTGTTCGGCAGTTGAGGACAGTACTTCTCTGGGTCCCTTCTGCACCCTCGGGTGTGTCTGTTTTCTTCTATTTCGCCCGACAGGTTAAGTAGAAATGGACGAATCAACCCGAAACACTGATTTTACCATGCTGAAAATTTGAAAGGGCATGTCCACTTCTTTCCTGCTGTTTTGAATCTCAAAGCAAAGTCATGTGATTAGCTACTGCGCCAATCATTGTCTTAGGTCGCGAAAAGTCTAAGAAATTTACTTCGGGAGAGACCAAAAAAAAAAAATGTCGTGAAATAGATTTACGCGAGAGATAAGTTAGAAACGTATTTCCTATAAAAGCGTGTCAGATGCTAAATCACATGAAACACCGTGATGCACGCTTATTTCAGCATAACACATTGTTTCGCGACTACTGTGTGACAAACTTATCTCTGGGGTCCAACCGATTACGTTTTTTTTTTCAGTGATCCGTATTGCGTCATCAAGAAGAAGTGGCTTAAGATTAATGATTCCTAAGCTTTTATCCTGCGAGCATAAATGTGAAACGGGTCTGTCTGGTTCCACCAGACAGCAGGGACAAACAACTTACAAGACAAAATACGACGCGTTTCGGCCTCTAAGGTCTTCTGCAGGCAAGATATCCAGCATTCAGGACAATGGAAACGAGGAGCGAGCCATCACTTGTCTTCTTTTCATTGTCCTGAATGTTCTTTGTTTTGCCTGAAGAAGACCGAAGAGGTCAACACGAGTTGTGTTTTGTCTCGTAATTTGTTCGTCCCTTTTGACAGGCGGATTTACTATAAATTATTTTTTTGAAAAAATTCTTTCACTTTTCGCCTGCAGTCACACCTCTCTACTAATTTTCATGCGGGTCATATCCATGTGTCTTTCAAGAGCACCGTTCATTGCCTCGGAATGTGAAATCTAAACAATCCCTGTCGTCGTAACTCGACAGCACGAAGTAGAAGAGCTTTGAAATGTGTTTTTGTAGCAAATCATGGTAGATGGGAAAGGTCATACAAGTATTTAGTCACGTTTGGTTCTTGGCAACACACCTGTAACATAGTGCAATACATATGTAACTTAGTGCAATGCGCACATAACATAGTGCAATACTACCGAAATGCTCGCGAAGAAAAAAAAAAAATCACTGTGCGGGGAAAGAGTCATGCGTGCAAGGTTCGCGTTTCTTAACCAGTTGCTCCTTGCTTCCAGTCGTCGGCGCGTCCTCTTTCAAGTCTCCAGAGTTCTTTTCCATGTCTACTTGTTTTGTTTTTTTTTGTTTTTTTTTCCGCAATACTTCTTTGGTGCTTATTCCATTTCAGTGCGACGAACGGTCGGTACATAATCAAAGACGCTCGACTGTCATCTAACGCACGGGACAAAACGGTTGCAATTTTCGTCAGCAGAAAAGACAATAACCATAATACAATACCAACTTCTTTCTCCTTGTGTCAGATCCTGTAGGTGTGGGAGTGGTGGGTGGGTGTGAAAAACTGTTTTGTGGTAGTCCACTCCGCCCGTGGTTTTTTTTTTTTTTTTTTTTTTTTTTTTTTTTTTTTGTTGTTTTTTTTTTTGCTTTTTCACTAAAGAGTAGTTCAATTATTTTTCAACCACAAACGTTACATTTCTTTGCTGGTAGTTATTTCATTTTGGTTTATTTAGAAAATCAGCGAGAAACAGATTTGCTGCTGACGCAAACTAAAATCAAAATTGCAGGTACTGAACAACTAACGAGTTATTTGCGAGGGATTGATTGTTTAGTTTATGGATCCCAGTTATCTACGGACAAGAAAAGTCCATTGCTGAATGAAACACACACACAAACAGCACCTTCGCCAAACCTTAAAAAGCATTAAAACTTGCTCTCTGTGTCTACCTTCTCACGTAATAGACTAATTAAAAAAAAAGTTTGAGCGCATGTCTATCTTCTCATGCATTAGAATAGAAAACGCAGAAAGCTGTGTCCACATTGCCATGCGATGTATTTAAAGAGCATTCATGTCTGTCTTCTCACGCAGTTTCTCACGCAGTTCACACCACTTGAAGTTGTGGAACGATTGCTTGGTCAGGGGCCAGAGTCTCAAAAATCGGTTCACATCGACACTCAAGTGAATACACATTTCCTCTTTGGAAGACGCTGAACATGTCAAACTTTCTTGAGGGTTTTGACTGAACGGGAAAACGGCGAGTTAAACTTTCTGTTGTGCTGATTAAGAGGGAGAACGCGATCATCTGACGTTAGAGATTTTGGCGGTGGCACCGAGGTAAAAAAATTTTTTAAAAAACCCATCATCATTATCCAGTTGAAGTATGTTG
>JADBJO010004057.1:35000-47500 GCA_016801955.1 Conus betulinus | reverse complement strand
GGGACACCCAAGCCATTTCCTTGTAAACTTGTTGATTTTGGATTCCATTGCCTCCACTATGCTAGTGCAGATGTCGTATATCATCAGAGGCCATATAGGAGCTTTGGTATCAGCATGAACTGCAGACACCAGACCTTGTATTTGCCAGTGAGCCCACACTGGTGAATGGTCTCCAAGCCTTTCTTCCGACATCTCTGTTTGGTTACTTTTGCTCTTCGTGTGTCTTTCAGCGTATCATCATACCATCTTCCAAGGCTCTTGACTGGCTCTTCTGTTACTGTTGGAATGGTCTGGTTGGCAACACTGAAGACCACAGATTCGGCCACTTTTCCTTTCCTCAGTGAGAGACTCCATGATTTCTTTGGCTTGAACTTCATCTCTGAGAGGCAACTATGTCGTCCAGCCTCTCCAGCACGTGACGTGTCTCGTCTTCTCAGGATGAAATCACTGTAGTGTCATCCATGAAGGCCTTGAGAGGGGGCATCTTGTATCCATCGCCAAGGTCTGTTTGTCTTGCGTTGCTTGTTGCTGCTTTCAAGATGACTTCCATTGCCAACAACGAACAGTGGGGGGAAATTGTACAGTCCATTGCAATGCCAACTTCCAAGTTGATCCAATCTGTTGTGTACTCCTTAGTAGGAGAACCGCATTGAGAAGCCCATTGAAGTACTTCTTGAGCATGTCGCGCAGATGTTCTTTGGCACAAGGTACATCTTAAGAGCCAACTGTATCATCTCATGGGGCACAGATCCATATGCGTTTGCCAGGTCGAGCCACATTACTCCAGGTCTCTCTTTTCTGTTTTTGCTCTTCGGACTGCGTCCCAGATCATTGTGGCGTGTTTCTACACAGCCAGCCACGCCTGGAATGCCACCTTTCTGGACTGACACATCCCAAGTACTTGTTTTCCATGAGGTACTTGGTCAGCCTTGCTGCCATGACAGAGAAGAAGATTTTCCCTTCGACGTTCAGTAGTGATATTGGCCTGAACTGGCTGATGTCACTTGAGTTTTGCTCTTGGGGGATGTACACACCATCTGCCGTCATCCACTGGGCCACTGATCTTCTGATTTCTGCAAGCTGATCGCAGCAGCCTGTGGAGCCACTCCAGCACCTTGGGACATTTCTTGTACAGCTGGTAAGTATTGCGTTTGGCCCTGGTGATGATTTGGGCTCTGGCTTTGTCGACCACCTTCTTGATTTCCGCCAACGTTGGAGGCTTGTCATTGAACTGTTCCTCAGGGTTGGTTGGCCACACCAGACCTTGAATGTCGAAGTGGTGCTTTGCTCTGTGAGTCAGAGTATGTTTTTCTCAGATGCTGCTCAAGAACTCCTTTGTCCACACTTAGGGTCCCAGATTTTGGCTGCTCGAACAGAGTTCTGGCAAACTAAAAGGGGTCTCTGAAGAAACGCTCTGTGTCTTCTTTTTTTGCTTTTCCTCTTCCTCGCAGATTCGCTTTGCTGAGGGCGCTGTGTTTTGCTTTTTGCTTTCAGGTCTTCCCAGAGTTTTTCCAAGCCTTGTTTTTCAGCTGGCAGAGCAGTCTTCATTTTGCTTCTTGAGGTTTTTTTTTTTGGACCCCGATCTTGTCCATCTCTTCTTGGCGTCTGGATTTCTTTGGAGGTGTTTTCTCTTTGGGTAGTTTGCTCCATAGGCGTCTCTACATGTGGCATACACAATGTCCCCATATGTGGCTAGTTTGTGTTTCCAGGGTGTTTTTCCCTATCAGTGCATCGAGTCGAGTCTTTGGACGATTTTTGCATCCAGTTTCTCCCAATCTTCAGTCTCGTTTGCTCGTGGCAGGTTGAGTTTCAGGCGCCTGGCATCGAGGGCCTGTGCAAATTCCTCATCCGAACCAAACAGCGTGGATGTCCTTGGCACTGTGGTTTAAATCCTGGCCTTGGTCTTCCGACGTCTTATCTGCTGATGCAGTGCGCTGCTGCTCATTCAGATGAGTCTTCACACATCCCATCTTTGTTCTGTGGATCTTCATGCCACGGGTGGTAGCGAAACGCTTTCCACAGACACATGGATATTCCATTTGGTCCATGTTCGTAGTCCGTTTGGGATTTCCAGTCGTGATTGGTTGAGCACCGATGGATTCATCATTCTCTCCCCCTTTCGGTGAATCCTGGGAGCATCTTTTCCCTTTGTTTTTAGTAGCCACATGTTGAAGGCAAAGTGGGGAGCCAGCCCACAGAGCCCTTGGTTCTGGTCTTTCCCAGTGTCCTCCGGTCAGATATGAAAGTTTGGCAAGCGGTACATATCCGACCTCATGGATTAGTCGAAAACACAACAGTCAACTTCTCTAATTTCTTATAAACGTTTTGCATACAGGGTCCCCCTAGAGAGAGGATAATCTTGCTGCATAAAACTTGCTATGCACTGAAAGTTGGTGCTTCAAAAGACTTGCACTCACACCACTAGTTAAGCTGGAAATTTGTCTCATTTTAAATAAAATCATGTTGTGTTGTTTGTTGTTGTTATTGTTGTTTTAAATAGGAAAACACTTCGTTGAAAATGTTTTATTAAACTTGAGACATGTTTTCAGCTAAAATATTTCTTATAGCTGGAAAAAGTCTTTTATCTTAGAAAAATTATCCTAGAACTTGAAAATGCAAAACACTTTTCTAAAGCAGAGGCGTTTCCGTTTAACCAAGACATTTATTTAGCCAGTAACATTTCTTTTAACTGAAGAAAAAAACAACTATCACCAGACAGACCAGTTTTAAAATTCCACACGGTGAATTAGTCGCTCTGATCGAGTTATCCCTATGTCGGTTGTACTACAGAACGGAAAATAAAGAAGGCCAAAGGAATCAGTAGTTGATTTTCACTGACATTTGATGTGATCCTAAGTCGCCTGTGCGAAGCGACTTTTATGGATTTACTACTTGCTCTAATTCTTTGTTTTGTGTGTGTGTGTGTGTGTGTGTGTGTGTGTGTGTGTGTGTGTGTGTGTGTGTGTGTGTGTGTGTGTGTGTGTGTGTTTCGATTTTGTGATGCATATTTTGGTTAAAAAACATTTGTTTGGGCTGGAAACATTCATTTTAGCTGTAGGCACTTGTTTTTGCTGACAATATTTTTGTGTTGGTGTTACAGATGTCTTCTAGTCAGAAACTAATGAATCAGTTGGATTTTTTTTTTTTCAGCTGTAAACTTTTTCTTATAGATTCATTTTTATGTGAAGCAGACCGAAGATATAACAAGTGATTGAATGATCATTGGCTTGGATATGATTTTTTTTTTATTTTGAGGCGCACTATGTTTATCTGTCTTTAGAAAACCTTTTTTTTTTTAAATTGCTCTGCAGTACTACAATCAACACATTGTGTCCGCTTATCTCGCTGACGTTTCTTTTCTCTACCTTTTTCTTTGTTTGTCTTTCCTCATTTTTTTCTCTCTGTTGATTGCTCCTTTTCTGTGCCCTTTAAAATCGGATATACTAAATAGTCGTTCTTTTTCATTCTTCTCTTTCCTCTCCTTCTTTCCCTCCTCACTCTGCCATTTGTATACTCTCTCTCTCTCCTCTCTCCTCTCTCTCTCTCTCCTCTCTCTCCTCTCTCTACTCTCTCTTCCTTTGAAGCTATTAGCTACAACAGCTGAGAGATCAAAAGTGGTGTTTTGTTTCACTTCTTTGTGTGTTTGTTTGCTTGCCTGTTTATTTCTTTTTGTCTCCAACTAAACTTTTCAAAGCACCACATCCGTTCGCATTAAATCGAAACGATTGTTTTTTTTCTTCATTCAGGGTCGGATTAGATGTTCTTTATACTGATTTTCATTAGGACAAAAAACAAACAAAAAAAAAAAAAAAAAAAACATGGCCGCGGGTATATTTTTTTGTCGACTTTTTGATAATTGAAAACTCTAGGGTATTATAAAATACGAGAGATTTAAATTTTAAAAATATCTCTCTCGTTACTCTCTCTCTCTCTCTCTCCTCTCTATCTCTCTCTCTCTCTCTCTCTCTCTCTCTTAATTAAGCCGACCGCGCACGCTTGTGCGTGTGTGCGTGTGTGTGTGCGCACGCACGCGCGCGTGTGCGTGCGTGTGTGCATTACGTGCATGGTACGCGGCGCGTATGTGTGTGTGTGTGTTGCCGTGGAAAGTCTGTTTCACACAACACACACACACACACAACACACACACCACACACACACACACACACACACACACACACCACATTATATGCGTAGGAAACGCTTGGGAACTTGAACCTAAAACAGAAATTAGCCGTGCCACCAAACGAAACGAACAAACACACATTACGAAACAACACAAACGCGTTTTCGACCTAGTGGGTCTTCTTCAGGCTAGAGAGAGAGAACATTAAGACAAAGAACACGGACGAACACAGACAGTCACGTCTCTTTTTCGATCTGGGTGTGCGAAGTTTTGGTCATGGGTGAATGACTGAAAGTACGTTATTGCACTGAGGTCAAAGGGCAGACGTTATGGATTACAACCATATTCTTTTTATGATTCAAAATAATGAAAGTAGTAGTTAGTAGTTTAGTAGTAGTAGTAGTAGTAGTAGTAGCAGCAGCCGCCGCAGCTGCAGCAGCAGTAGTAGTGGTAGTAGTGATAGTACGTTGTAGTAGTATCAGCGGTAGTAGTGGTTAAAAAAAAAAAATAGTAATGAGGATGATGATGATGGCTGATGATGATGATGATGATGATACTTTTTACGCACATACTAATACTACGACTGTGCTGCTGCTGCGGCTGCTGCTGCTTGCTGCTATACTACTACGACTTCTCTTCTTCTTCTCCCGTCTTCATTCTTATTATTAGGATTCCGTAGTGAGTTAGTTAATTAGAGGGCAGTTTGTAGGTCATACAACAGCATGATTGGTCATCGTTATGATTATTATCATTGGTCCATCATCATTATGGGTGTGTTTTTATTTTTTATTATTTAGTAGTATTATTCTATTATCCATCATAATCATCATCATCAATCGCATCATCAACAACTGTTGTTGTTGTTGTGGTTATTGTTTATCTCATCGGATTTTTTGTCGTTGTTTGTTCTTTGATTATTACAATTATTGTTGTATCAATAAAATACTTTCATTTCAGGATATAATGAACAAATTAATCCTTGCATTGTCTGAATTTAGGACATTTGAGATAGTTCCTGAATTTTGGGATTTCTATCTTTCCGGTTTTTGTATTATTAGTACTTTTTTTTTTTTAAGTATAAGGGTGGCAATTATGGGAGCAGAAGTTTGCGTAAAAACTCTATTTCATATTTCTTAAAAGACCGTTTTACTTTCTTTTCAATTGTCTGTCGTTTCTTCTTCTTCTTCCGGGATTCTTGGGGCGGGCACTCTCTAGTCGAGTGTTCAACTCGGGTCAAGGTCAGGGCTGTGAGTGGGAAGCGGTAATCTGGGGAGAGTGAAATGTCCGACCAATAGGTCTATCACGTATTCGTAATGATGCTTAATGCGGTGGATTGTTAGAGTAATACTAGCATAATAATTGGCATTAATATTTAACGTCATTCTGTGCTAAACACCATTAGCATTAGCATAGCATAGTCATGGATCAGCATAGCTTAGCATAAGATTTTAGTAGTGAAACTTGAAATGGTGGCTGCCGTAGCGGTATTTTAAGGTGCACGGAACCCCCTACCGTAGTAGTAGGTGCAGTACTATAGGATCTACAATAATTGGTCTTACTAATATTACCCACTACCCCCCTCCAGCCCCGCGTGCAGCTATGAACAATGAAAACATACGCACCAGCATTAATTGAAACCCACGAGCGCGCGTTGTATAGTAATGGTGAAGTAATGATAACTAAGAGATATAACGGGATAATGCGGATGGAGCGTACAATGATACAGATGAAGCGTGGATAAGAAATTGTAGGATGTGGACAGAGAAGACAGGGTTGATAAGAAGGGATAAGAATAATTAGTTTAACAAGAAGATGAAGGGAGAATTGATGATGACCGACCGAGAGGAGAGGACGGAAAGCTCACTGAAAACAAGAAGAAGAAGAATGATGAGAGATGAATGGGAAGGAGGGAGAGAGGGATGGAGATGAGAGGACGAGCAACAAGAGCAGAGAATAATGATAATGATAATAGGAGAATACTGAAGAGTAGGGAGGAGAGAGATTGAATACTAAACAGCAACAGACAGATGAGGAATAGAGAAGAGAGGAGTAGTAGTAAGTGAGTACATCATGATAATGGTACGTTGTGTAACTTGTAGAGAATAGGCGGTGGATGTGGGTGGGGGGGGCAGCGTACGCGGAGGGAGTGGGGCGAGGTAGTGGCAGGGATAAAAGCGGAATTGAGAACAAAAATGATAAGTGCTTGTGAATCTGTAGGTGTGTCTGTAGTCTAATCTCGTCTCTGTAAATCTGCTAATACAGTGCTCTCTCTATGTAACAATGTGAAAAGAAACCGCAGGGTCTGTTAGTGGTTGTGGACTCCAAACTTCAGGTGTTTTAGTCTGAATGTCAGTCTGGTAAACATTCTCTGTTGTATTTAATACCATACTGGTCAGGTCCCACCAATGTCAAACACAAGGCAATGGCAATAAAACCCTGTCTGTAATCAAACCCAGGTTTCTGAGAGCTCACATCTAAAAAATCTCTCTAGGAATAGCTCTCTCTTCAATCTCATGCACAATCCTTGGTACAATCAGAAGTGCATCAAGCTCTCACCAACTGTTCCCCAAACAGAGTGACATGAAGTGTTGAGCTGGAAAATTAGCCGGCTAAGTTGTAGCAGGGGAGAGTATGAGTTGTGCAGGGTGAAGGTAACTGGGGTGAGGCGAGGAGGGGTTAAAATATGGTCGTGGAGTGGAGAATAAGTAATCATAAATAATGCCTCATCCAGAATTCAAACGGTGTAAGTAAAAATGTGGGGATTAGTAATTTTGTTAAGGGAGGGTTAGAAAGAGTCATGGTTAAGAGGGCGAGAATGAGGTCTCTCTGGTCATCTCTTCGAAACACGATTCTGGCAATATCTAGTTCTAGATCTATGCTTGCTCTCCACCAATAAAGCTTTTGGTGCAGAAAGGTTCAGGTGTCTTCAACGTAGGATAATGTCCGAGCTGTAGAGACTGCTGGGCTGCAGAACGCTGTCCGCCCGTCCATGACACTTCCTCTGTGTGGAGTGGTGGCCCAACAGTCTTGCTTGGATGTAAAGGGCTGTGTAATCTGGTGTGTCAGATAGTCTTTGTTTGTATTTTGCATGGTGAATGTGCTTGTGTGGGGTCTGGTGGTTTCTTCTTAGTGCTGGTTGTTTCTTTATGTGTGTGGTTCTTTCGCTTGTGCCATGCATAATGTACACTTTCTTCCTTCTGACTGTTTCATTTATTCCCTTTGGATTGATAGAGGGAGACTGCTGGGTCACCTTCATACGAGAGGTTCTGTGCTACATTGTGTGGTTTTTGTCCCTTGTGTTTAACGCCGGGCGTGTGTGCGGTGGGAGTTTTTGTTTTAATTATTCTCAGGTTCTCTCTTTCTTTATTATTCTGTTTTTGGTGTGTCTTTTTTTCTTCGATACGTCTCTGTCAGATTTTATTGTGTGGCTGTGTGTTTTTCTGTCTCTCTTCTCCGGGCAATTTTGTACAGGTAAAATGGATTTTTTTAAGAGTCGATTAATTAAACAGTTTTTCTGTTCCTCTTTTTTTTCCTTTTTGTCCTTTTATGTCGCTTCTCAGCTTCTATCCTCTCAACCTCTGTCTCTCTGCTTGTCAGTCTCCCTCTCCTCTCTGTCTCTCGCCTCTCTCTCATTTTCGTTTTTTTTTTCTCGTTTTTCTTTTCTGTCGGTTCTATCTGTCTTTCTTTCGTTCTGTTTTTTATTCGTCTTCTTTCTTCCCAGTTCTGTTTTTCCTTCTGTCCACCTTTTTTTTCTTTCTTTCTTTATTGAATGATTTCTTGCCTGCATGTGATTCTTTTTCTACTCGAAAACCTCAAGACATCTCACAACCAGGTGAAACGTAGACTCAATTGTCTCCCTGAAAGGTGATCTCCGAAGCGAGAGTATTTTGTGGGGGTGTGTTTTTCACTTAGTTCCCGCCATTTGTTGTTTTGACTTTCACAAAATCATGAGCCTGCCCTTTTTCTCCTAGGCGACGGAAATGCCGTACCACAAAACCCACCTCTGGCAATGCCTGGCTAATGCGTTTTTGCTTCTTCCTCTCTTCTTTTCTTCTTCTTTCGCTTCTCTTCTCTTTCTTCCTCAAGACTTCTCTCCTTCCTCCTTCCTCTCTTCCTTCTTCTTCTTTTCTTCTTCTTCTTCCTTCTTCCTCTTCTTCCTCCATTCGCCTTCCAGTCTTCTTCCTTCCATCAATCTCCTCCTACATTTCTCCTTCTCCTTCTCATCGCTTACTCCTACTCCTTTTTTTGTCCTCCTCCTCCCTACCTGTATGTTCCTCCTCCCTTCCTCCTTCTTCTTCTTCTTCTCATCTCCTCTCCTCCTCCTCCGCCCTATCTCTCTTGTCTTCTTTCTCTTCCTCTTCCACCTATTTCTTGTTCTTCTCTTCTTGGTCTTCTTGGTCTTGTTCTTGATCTTGCTCTTGCTCTTGCTCTTCTTCTTCTTCTTCTTCTTCTTCTCCTTCTCCTCCTCCTTTTTCCTCTCCCTCCCCTCTTCCTCCTTCTCTCCTCCTCCTCCTCCTCCTCATCCTCCTCCTCCTCCCCTCCTCCTTCTTCTCACGGCTTCCTTCTTTCAATAGTCTTCTTCTTCTTCTTCTTCTTGTTTTCTTTTTCTTCTCTTCTTCTTCTCTTCTTCTTCTCCTCCTCCTCCCTCCTCCTCCTCCTCCTCCTCCCTATTCCTCCTCCTTCTTCTTCCTCTTCCTCTTCCTCTCCTCTTCTTCTTTCTTCTTCTTTCTTTCTTTTCTTTTTTCTTCTTCTTCTTCTTCTTCTTCTTCTTCTTCTTCTTCTTCTTCTTCTTCTTCCTCCTCCTCCTCCTCCTCAAGATGTCAGAAAGCATTTCACCATACTTACTCAAAATGTCAGCGTGGGTAGTTCTCCATCTTGGAGTTTCATTACACTACATGGTCAGACCCCCGAACAAATGAATTGAAAGGCCACTACCACTTTTTAGGGTACCTTGTTTGACTTTATTTTTTCCAATAACACGGCACTGCACCCACCCAAACTTACTGAATTTGGTTGCATGCCTGATCAGTCAACTTGAATTTGATCAGAAATCAACTCAGTCTGTGTCATGCACATCACAGCGGTGAACTGAAATGTGCACATACTGCACGAAAAAAAAAAAAGGTGCAAATCAAACAGGCCTGTGCAACAGAGCACATCTGAACTGCAGGAATACTGCAATGCACGTGCAACCCATGTCTACTGTCAGTCGCCCATTCAGTCATTCAGACTTTTTTTTTTTTTTTTTTCTGTCCCATCTCTGCGCCACCTCAGAGGCAGTGCACCCACACCGCTCATTCCGACACCCCGTCCACAGCCACAGCCCGGTCAGCCCCGCCGCCGCCCCGACACCGACAATCCACAGGGAGCAGCCCACTGTCAAGTCGTCAAGAGGCAACCCACCGGAGGAGACACTGCACTGCTGCCGAGTCACTTCGGTGGTGTTCAGTGGCGCCTGTTCTGATCTAACATACGCAGGACACCACCTACTAAGCCCCCTACTGACGACAATAATTGCTTAGTCGCGGAGCCGGCGTGAGTGAGCTCTCCCTCCGGAGGGCGCCACCACGTCCGTCCAAACGACAGCCCCCATGGACTTGCCGATACCGGTGACCCCGACGGAACCAAACCAAGGCCACAGACGTGGAGAGGTCATCGAAACTGAGATCACCATGAGAGCAGGGCATGAAGGGCCACAGAACTTGAGACATTTTTTTTTTAATGCTGATCGATGAGAATGAGGATGATGATTAAGATGATGCTACGGATTTCCATTTCGGTCTGAGACTACATGACAGGGCTGTACTCTACGCTTCCTTTCATAATATATCCCGGCGTCAACACCAGGCCCGAGAGATACAGACACCTGCAGTGTTGGTCAGGAAATTTGAGCAACACTCTCAGAAACGCATCCATTAAGTGGATGAAACTCGACTGTGGTGGGTCCCAGTCTTCCCAAATGAGTCCGCAGCAAACTCAACTCTGGGTAGGAGCCGGGTCGGGGCAGAAAAAAAAAAAAACCACATGACTCTGATGGGATTCGAACCCACGACCTCCCAGCCGAGAGTCCGCGACGCTAACCACTTCGCCACGGCGGCTGGTTAGTCATTCAGACTTTGAGAGAGAGACCGCTTCAACCAGACAGGGAGTGTTGCTGAGCGTCAAGGACGCCAAGGTCCACTCCAGGCAGCAGGACAGTTTGTTGGCCTGTCAGCTCTGAGGCAGAGAACGGCCACTTCCGACACACTCAGGGGGCAGCTGCAAGCAGCTGGCAATGTCACCGCCAGTGACCAGACCATTCGGAACCGGTTGAGAGAGGCACACCTGCGCGCTCAAGACGACCAGCCGTCCGTCCTGTCCTGACACCAGCTCACCGTGCTGCTCGTTTGGCTTGGGTCCAGCGTCACTTAGCATGGACAGAGATCAGTGGGCAAGAGTATTGTTTACTGACGAGTCCCGCTTTGCCTTATCATTTCATGACGGCAGGAACCGTGTCTGGCGGCGGCAAGGAGAACGCTATCACGATGGTCTCGTGAGCGAGCGTGATCGCTATGGTGGTGGATCCATAATGGTGTGGGGAGGGATGGCACGGAGCTACAGAACCCCCCTGCACATGGTGCAAGGCAACCTCAACGGTGTAGGCTACAGGGATGGCATCCTGCAGCCCCTTGTGCTGCCAGCGCTGCAAGCTATTGGACCAGGCGCGCGGTACTTCAATACGACAACGCCAGACCTCACAGGGCTCGAGTCGTCAATAACTTTCTTCCGCAACACGTGATCCACATGGACTGGCCAGCCAGCTAACCGGACCTTAATCCAATCGAGCACCTTTGGGACGTGCTGGGCCGACGACTTCGAAGCAATCACCCCCCCGCCAGTTGACCTCAACCAGCTGTTCCAGTTCCTTGAGCAGGAGTGGCAGGCAATACCCCTGATGACTCTGAGGACTCTGACTCAATCCATGAGGCAAAGGTGCATTGCGTGCATCCACGCAAATGGCGGACACACACGTTACTGACTGTGTTTTTGCGTATCTCTGGCGTTCTGACTTTTGAAAAGATGGGTAGTGGACTTGAAAGTGACAAAACATGCTGTTCAAAAATCATATTTGTCATTAATCTGTGTCATTGATGCTTTGATTAATGGCTGAAGTAAAGTTCAAAAGCATTGTTTTGGGTTGTTTCGTTCTGTTATGAAATAGCGAGAGAATTTTCAAGTGGCCTTTCAATTTTTTTTAGCAGTATATTTGCAGTGCTGTAACAACAAAGGAAACTAAGTTTAGACCTAGTGGTAGATGCAGTTTAGTTCTCCACTAAAATTTTCTCCACTATATGTCACGTTACAAATCGACGAGGTTGTATGAGACGTTAATAAGATAGAAAGGTCTTTAAAAAGACAAAAACATCAACACACACACACACACACACACACACACACACACACACACACACACACACACACACACACATATATATATATATATATATATATATATATATATATAATCGTGTTGCTAACCAACAATAACTTTAAAAAAGTGCTCAACCGGGTTGGGAGCGGCATCTGTTAAAACTTTGATTAAAATGTAAAAGCTAAAACCGTTTTTAGCTTTTACATTTTAATCAAAGTTTTTAATATATATATATATATATATATATATATATAGAGAGAGAGAGAGAGAGAGAGAGAGGAGAGAGAGAGAGATGCAAGTATATGTATATATATTATGCCAAACAATTAAATAGTGGGGGGAAAACAAGCGCAGGTTAAACAATTCTTTCCGTCGTTATAGTAATGACTTGGCAAAGATTTGAACTTAAAAAGAATTGAAAATAAAGAAATCGGGAACATAAAATTAAGAAAAACGTATTAAAAATATGAAAACCCTTCACTAGCTGCATGAGGGGACTATGGTAATCCATCCTGAAGGAGATCTCTTGGTATTGCCTGCTCCTAGGCCTTTCGTCCGCTGGATCGGACTCATCAGGGAGACACGGTTTGTGTGATTGTGTCTGTGCTCTTGGCGTCAAATAGAGACACACCGCAGTCCATAACTCTGTGGTGTTCTCACCACCAAGGGCTCAAAAAAGAATCCAACAGCACCCCCAAAGCAGCCAGCGAAGGGTAGTAAAATGAAACAAAACATATATATTAGACATGTGTGTGTGTGTGTGTGCGCGCGCGCGCGCGCGCGCGCGCGCGTGTGTATGTGTGTGTGTGTGTGTGTGTGTGTGTGTGTGTGTGTGTGTGTGTGTGTGTGTGTGTGTGTGTGTGGTGTGAAAGGAAGGAATTCTGTTTTTACGTCTGGTCACACATATAGGTGATTGCAGACGTCTAAATAACATAGTGTTTACAATTTTAGACTATTATCATAAAA